>VYZW01004435.1:53994-127369 GCA_013401315.1 Balaeniceps rex
CCGCCTGCCTGCATCCATCGCGGCTGCTGAAATGGGAAGGACGTGGAGCTGGCGATGATGAGGAGGGTTCGCATGAATCCCCTGAGCCAGCAAGCAGGGTTTCCTAATTGTCAGCTGCGCTGCGCCGGGCTTGTTTAAAATAATTAGAGTGTGGCGGCTTAAACAGACCGGGGGGGGTTGGGGTGGGCTTTTTTTTTTTTAATGCCTCCGTATGGGTTTTTATCGGTTGCTATCAGCTCCNGAGGGGGGAGGGGGAGCGGGAAGAAAGGTATTATATTTTAAGTACACGAACGCAGTCAGAAAGAAACAGGATGAACCAGCCCCAAAGTACACGATGGATGGAAACAATACACCCAATACCTCCCAACTATATTATTTAAAAAAAAAGGGGGGGGGAGGAAGAGAAAAATCTGCTTTCTCCTCTTCCTCCTCTTTTTCCTCCAAGAGGGCTAGCTGAAATCTTTCTTAATTACCGCTTATTTCAATGACAGAATTGTAATTTATCATTTAGTTGTAATTTGACATATGTTCACACCTTTGCCATTTCCAATTTCCTCCTTCACTCTAATTGTCTGCCTGGCTCGCCTGTCACGCGCGCCTCCTGGGATTAATTCGAGCTGTCTGTCTGCAGCGGGCTGCCGGCGCGCTCGGGGCTGCCGGGAGCGTGACAGTGTCAGTGCGCACACCGTTTAGCCAAGGCATTACCCGGCCGTCACGCTCCCAACCCTCCCCGGCCCCCAGTGTTTATTGTTTAGCCCGTTTTTGCATTTGTGACTTTTCGGGGTTTTATTAGACTCTAATTACGCTCCCCGGCTGTCAGCTGAAAGGAGAGGAAACCTTGCCGTAATTAGTGGGAGGGGGCCCTGGCAGCAGGGATGCATGGACCGGTAGATGTCTCTCGCTCTGCCTCGAAAAATACACGCCGGCTTTAAATGCTGTGCCTTCATTTTCCTCCACAGCTGTTTATGCTCCTTTCTCCCGCTGACGTGGCCTCGATACAGCTATTGCACCTCCTTCCCTGGCTTTTGGTTCCCCTAGCCCCACTCTCCCTCTTCAACACCCTGCATCCCTCTTCAGCATCCTCTTAAAATGACCTTTCCATGGCCAGGTCCTGCTCCAGCCCGGTGCAACTCCGCTCGCTGGGGATGAATTTGGCCCAGGGTATGTTTGCTTGCTGAGGATGGTAATATAGCAGAGAAGGGCACCGTATGCCCAGTATGTGAATATACACCATGGCTAAAAATTAACCTGCCAGAAGCTGCTTTGGTCGCCAAGGAGGCGTGTGGGCACCTTTACCCGTGGCTGGTCCTGCTGTGTTCATGCTAAGCTGATCTCCTCATCTGTGTAAATCTACAACGCGCGAGGCTGCCGCTGCCGGTCCAGAGAGGCTGCTTGTTTTCGTCAAGGGAAGCGATATTTCGCCAAAGTGTTGCAAAGTAACACCAAGGATTAGATTCTCAGCCACGCTTTTCATGGACACGGGCTGAATTCACACTGGGACTCGTTACTCAGCCCCCTTTTCTCTGTCCCACCCAGATTTCTCCCAGGGGCTCCTCTGCAGGCCTCTAAAGCACGTATGGATGCTATATACCTTGCTCCAGCAGGGCACACTGTGCGGTGGCAGCACCCTGCTTCGCCCATGGGGGACCATCCTCAGAGCTCCTCTTATGGATAAAGATGACCGAAGAAAGCTGTTCGGTGCAGCTGCTGCTATGGTTTTTTGATTTATCTTTCAATTGTTGCCTGAAAGGACAGGAAACATCCATTCTTTTCCCATATTTCCTGGGGGATTGTTTCTGTGAGCGTAGGCGTGTGGGCCACGGCTGTTTGCAGATGTTTCACAGGAGCGGATCCAGCCCCAGCCACAAAAAAGGAACTTTTTTCCCCCAAGAGAAACCTGGCTCAACTAACTGACTGAGCAGATACTTTGGACAGTTTGAAGGCAGAAAGCAGGCATCGCCCTCTAGCCTGATTATCAGCATCTTCTGTTGTGCAGCCCCCCAAAATCCCCACCCCTTCCACTCTTTCCTCTACATTTCTTTTGATACCCAAGTAAAGAGACGTAAAGCAAGGAAAAGAGATAAATTACCTATTCCAGCTGTTAGGTGAAGCCTGAAAATGCTGAACAAAGAGGTTTTTTTAAAAAAAGTCAAATATTTATTCATTTTCCAGTGATTTTAAACGTGCCATCCATCAGTACCTGCAGGCACAAAAGAGAAACTTGCAGAAGCCAGAGTAAATTGGCCAGCATTGGCCCCTGCGCTGGGGATGTGGATGTGGATGCTGGGGAAGGTGAATTTTGGAGCAGGCTCATCTGCAGTGCATACTGCGTGCCCAGTCCCCACGCATAACCTCTATGAAAGGCAAGCTCCAACTGTCGCCTTTATTTTTATCTGCTCTTCTCAATGGCATAGCCTTAGGTAAGTGCTTTAAGCCCAGTCTTGATGGCTCAGAGTGCCTTAATAGATGCCTTAAGTATGTAAAATTAAGATAATACCCTGAAAACACAAACCCACCCAAGTGACACCATTCCTCCTTCCCTAAAATTAGCCCTGACCCCTTGCTCTGGGTCATCCTGAGCCTTTCCCAGCATCACGTTGGCAACACACCACGAAAACAGCCCGACCGGAGAGTGCAAGCTAGAGGTCAGTGCATCTTGGCGCTTTCAAATCCCAGAGGAATTAATTTCAGAGCCAAGGGACACTGGGGGGAAAAAAACCAACATAAACCACCACCCCAGTTTAGCTGGTGTCCTGGTTTCAGCTGAGTTAGAGTTACTTTTCTTCCTAGTAGCTGGCATAGTGCTGTGTTTTGGATTTAGCATGAGAAGAATGCTGATAACACACTGATGTTTTAGTTGTTGCTAAGTAATGCTTAGACTAGTCAAGGACTTTCTTTTTCAGCTTCCCATTCTCTGCCAGGTGCACAAGAAGTTGGGAGGGGGCACAGCCCAAGATAGTTGATCCAAATCGACCAAAGGGCTATTCCATACCATATGACGTCATGCTCAGTATATAAACCGAGGGGAGTTAGCCGGGGGGCAGCGATCGCTGCTCGGGGACTGGCTGGGTGTCGGTCGGCGGGTGGTGAGCGGTTGCATCACTTGTTTTCTTTTCCCTGGGTTTTGTTTGTCTCTCTCGTTCTCCTTTTCATTACAATTATTATTATTATTATTATTACTATTATTATTATTTTATTTCAATTATTAAACTGTTCTTATCTCAACCCGTGGGTTTTCTTACTCTTGCCCTTCCGATTCTCTCCCCCATCCCACCGGGGAGGGGGAGGGTGAGCGAGCGGCTGCGTGGTGCTTAGTTGCCGAGTGGGGCTAAACCACGACAGCTGGGGACAAAAAAGCAGCGGTTGGAGGTACAGTGAGAGGTTGGCAAGATGCTGTCTTTCAGAAACCCGTGGCTCAGGGCCATTTGCCATCCCACAGCGGCTGCCATGTGAGCAGGCAGAAACGCTCCTCAGAGCCCAGGTACACAGTGCAGCTAACACAGCGCTGCTGGAAAATATTTAATGTCTTGTAGGAGGCAAGACTGAACGGATTTACATTTATTTAGATTTTTTTCTCCCTTTCAATGTCTGCTTCCTACATCACTGACCTTTTAAAATTATTTCGGTACTTACTGACTTTGCTTTCTGTGTGTTGCTGTTGAGCGGCATTTTTATCTTCCAGCTTCCTGCCTTTTGCCATCTAGGATGGCCAGCCTTCTCAGGCAGTTTTGTCTGAACACCAGGATTTTTCTGAAGTGTCTGCAAACTTTTAGGAGCCGGCATTTCTGGCTGCTTTAGCTGCCAAATTATGAGCAACTTGTGAAAATGCAAAGCGCCTCAAGCTGAGTCCTAAAAAAGAAGGTCCTCCAAATACTTAGCCACATGCTCCAGCCTTGGTCTAAAGATGGGGGTATGAGGTGCTTATGAGTTAGTAGATCTTCGCTATATTTATGGCCTATTTTATATATTGGAGCTATTTCACTGGAAATTGTGTTAGAAATCAATGTGCTCATTAGAAGTCGATGCTAAGTGCTTTTGAAAATTCACTTTCTTTTTCATTTCTCCTAGCTATCAATTTTGGTTTTGTTTTAAACCTGACTTCCTGAGGCCTTATTCATTAATAGATAAGCAGTAATAAGTAGGTTATGAGCATACAGTAGGCTCATCTTCCACGCCGTCATACCCAGTGCACTTGTTACCTAGAAATAAATCTGATTTTTCAGGGATGGGGAACTCCTTCAGCTCACAGAGGGTCTCTGAAAACCGCATGCTTTTGCTGTATCTGTGACAAGAATGATAAACTCCAAACGGGAAGGAAGGAGTCAGTCCAGACCCCAGCTGGAAAACAACCTTACAGGTGGTTGTCCTGTACAGTACCAGCTGCAGTGCTCCGTACTCTCAATGGGGAGGGTAAAGGGGATAAAATAGATGGGCTGAAACCTGAAGTTCAGGGATAGCGGAAGGAGGTGCTGTCTTTTGTAGAGGGTTTTTTGCTTTTTTAATTACTGCCCTACTTTTTGGGGCGTTTATTGTCTCAGCAGTGCTGTTCATTGTCACAGGAACACATAGATGCTTCAGTACTGTCTCATCCTCAATGGTCTGTAACATACATTTAGGAGGAAAAACCCTCTCACAAGTAACTCAAACGCTAGACCTTGCTAGTCATTCACAGCTCCCATACGGCTGAATGGTCAGCGTGGTTATACCCGCTACACCCCATAAACATGCCCAGAGCTGGCAGGAGAAGGCTCTGCCTGAGCAGTGCACCCCGAGCGTGTGGGACAGGCAACGGGTCCCCCGGTCTCACAGGGGAAGTTCAGGTGTGGATTGAATGGCTTGCCCAGAGCCGTGCAACAAGATAGCAGTGGAGTGCTACTGGAGCAGTTGTGAGTGGCTTTTCTTCGGCGCTCCCTCAATCCTCTCTTTAGATTTCAACAAAAACCTCTGTTAGTCCTGTTGCTGCTAATGAAACAAAAGAAAGGGGAGGAGACCCCAATAATGCTTGACTGAGAGGCCTTGCAAGCCCTTTGCCGTATGCTTTCTGAGCTTGTAGTAGTTTAGTATTGCTCTAGCTCCTACTTGAACATTGTATAGTGCTCTTACAGATGCTTGTTCAAGAACAGATGAAGAAAACTCCTTGGCATATCCTCAGTATGCAAGTTTAACTTGTTGCATCCCTATAAATCAAACCTACTTTTGTTTCAAAATAAAAAGAAAAACTCAACCCAACCAACCATAGTAGCTGTCTGTAAGAATATGAAACAGTTCTTATAAATAATGGAGGAAAAAGCCTCTTTCATTCATGTATGGAAAAAGAGAGCTGAAATAATTTTGCTTTGAAGAAAGCACTCTCCTCTGTCCCTTAACCTTCACGTAGAGAACAAGCACCAACATCTTGATCCCTAAATGTAATGTTCTGGGAAATTATTAGAAGGCAAAATCAAGGCAGTGTCCTCGTGGAAATTGTTTTTGTGCACTAAAATATAGTGGTCGGCACTGGTGCCCGCTATAAAATCTTTATACGTAGAAAGTGGCAGGCTATCACACTTTTTATATAAGCATATATAAAAGTGACAGGCAGAGGAATAGGATGCCTGAAGCTGTAGGATATGAGTGTTATAGGCCACAGTCCTTTTATTTTTTCTTTTTTCGTCTCAGTGGGAAAAGTTTTCTATCATTAGCTCATTAGCTCAAAAACGCAATACGAATGTTTTTTTCTTTCGAGGACTGAACACATCAAGAGGCCTTCCTGCTTTCATCCAGATGTTTAGCGCTGCTGCTCTCTTCTTGTTAGCATTTCAGGGTGAATTATGTCAAGTTGTGGGGCTGGTTCTTACTGCTGGGACCGTGGGTACCCGCTGTACCTGCTGAAGCACCCTGGGCATGACCAGGGTGATCGTGGGAGGGTGGCCACCAGCACCTGCCAGGTAAAGCCTCACAATATTTGAAAGCTGGCTGAAACTCTCTTTCTAGCCTTGTGGTTTCCATCCCTAGGTGTCTTAAAAATGAATGGAGAAACAGAGGAGGTAAAGGAGGGGATATTCCAAGGGATGCGGAAAAACCACCAGCTGTCCATCTAGTCCAGATCATCATCTCTGGCAGCAGCAGCACTGGAGGCTTCCAGAGAATAAACGGGAATCCCTTACATGGGGAAACCTGCTGTATGAGCTCACCACCCGTCTTCAAAGACAGACATATTCCCAGCCACCTTAAATCCAGCATTTGCCTGTGGCTAGTGGGATTGTTGAAATTCCTGCGGTAGTCCTGGTATCCAGAAGGTCCTGTTTGCCCCAGAGCGTGCGAGTGGCTGTGGCTGTTGCAACACATTATGCTGATGTGGCAGTGACAGCGCATGTTGGACTGTGATGTACCGTCACGGTTTCATGCTGTGGTAAGAAAGAGGTATTTGCAGGATGTAAAGCTTCCCAGTTTTGTTAGACTTGCCTTGTCTTTTGGACCTGGAAATTATATTTGTATGGGAGTTGAGTAATTCAGGCAGTAAGGTTCTGATAGAGAGCAGTTTGGGTTGGGGGAGACATAGAAATCCCAGCGGACAGCACAGGTGCAGATGTTTTGCTGACGTTTTTGGGACCTGATGGACTTGCCTTTGTGTGCTGTACATAGATTTTCTTGTCTGGGATACCCCAGACAGAAGTATGTGAGGCCTACATGTATGTATGTGTCCATGAGCACATAGACATGGAAATAAATATACTTTTGTGTGCATACGCAAATTGAAATGGTTTCCAGCCACCTGCAAGTACTCTGAGCTGTGGCTCTGCTTCTTACCTTAGACAGCAGATGACGACTTGCATTACTGTGTCCCGTGCCCAACAGGACTGTGCCCTCGAGTCCAGCACGGGACAACCTCTGTTGGGTGGTAAACATCTGCCAGGCATGGGGACAAGCAGGGAAAGAAACTCTGGAGGCTCTGCAGGGAGCATCCACTTCCTCCGACACCTGTCACTGTAAGTGCTGGATTTACACCTTGCAATTTGTTCGAGGAAAAAAGTCGGGGAGCAATAAAGTAATAACCTGAGCAGAAAAAGAATTGTTATCAGAAAATTATTTGTAATGTAGCCTTTAAAATAAATATCCCAGCTATTCCTGTGCTTTACAGTGTCATTTCTAACTCTAAAAAGTCAGTGTATAAATCTAATGGAGTAGCTATTCATAAAAGTTCAGCTTGAGTAATAAAAGTAACAATTTTCTGTAATGATATTTTATAGATTTGAATAAGACATATAAAATATTTTTGCTTTTATAGCATATGTAAAGGGAGTAAGTATACTATGCCTATAAAACAGGGATTACTTTTAAATTCTTAAAATATTTCTAGAACAAAGTAAATAATACTCATAATTTTTTTCTGAAAGACTGATTGAAAGCCACGTAGCAAACTTTTCCAATATTTTATGTGAAAACAGTTCTCCTGCAGCTTCAGAGAAGACATAACACACTCCCTTCTCTCATCTTTTAATAAAGGAAATTCACAGGGTCTCTTTCCCCTTCCTATTGCATATCCCTCCCTCTGAGCCCTTCAGCCCAATTCTTTGCCAGTGTGAGAGTGTCACACGTGAGGAGAAGTTGGGATTTTATCCCCTGTGATACAAGTTTCACAAATGCCAGCTGAGCATTGCGAAGAAGAGATTTTCAACATGTGCAGAGGAGGAGGGAAAGGTAGGCAGCCTGGACTCCTGATTTATTTTGTAGAGAGTCTGGGGGGGAAAAATACCAAGTTTTCATGAGTTACTGTGGTTTGTGCATAAACGTAAGTGAGATCAGAGCCTCATCAGAGCCTAGCTCTCAGACCCAACCCTCCGGCAGAGCAGCACCACGCTCGGTGCCACCCTGCGACTCAGAGGGACAGCGGTGGGTCGTGCCACTGTTGCAGCCTCTGGGCCCTGGCACAGGCACCCGGGGACCACACGGATCAGCCCCTGTGGCAGCGTCCCCTGACGGTGCCGTTATGTTCAACGGTGGAGTTGTCAGAGCATCGTCACGCTCTGTGTCCAGTCAAGCCACGCGTCCAGCAGTGGCACGGGGACGCTGGGAAGATTGGGCTTGCACAGCTGGGATGCCCATGGAAGGGGAATGGGCAGGCAGCTGGGCAGCACGCCGGTGTTTTACAGCCACGAGGGTGCCAGTCCCCTGGCACAGAGCTGGGGGTGTAACCTGTAATCCTGTGGAAATACAAAGCCTAGTTAATGTAAGTAGCTCTAGTTTGAAAAGCCTTATGAAAGAAACCAGAAAATGTGTGGCATGTGTGTGATTATTTCTACACCTATTCCTATAGTGTTTCTCTGAGGCACCAATGAGCATTAAATTTTTCCCTTATCAATAAAATATGTTTCAAAATTGCTTTGTCCAAATGTGGTTTGAGCTACCTTCAGTGAAAAGCGGAGGAGTGCCATTTGATTAAGTGGTTAAAATAAGCCATAAACTGGGCGATAGGAAGGATGGCCACGTGCGGGGCTGCCACCTCCTGGCCCGGGTTTAGGCTGATGCCCAGGCGCAGCCCGGCATGCCGGTGTACGGCCAGCCACATCCCCTGCGGTTCAAGCCTTTCCGCAGTGAACCATGTCTTATTTGTTTTCAATCACAGCCCAGCAGGGAAAATTAGGAGTTGAGCAAGCCCATGCAGCCATCGGGCTTGGCCTTGCCACCCACCAGCATCTACCCCGACGGGCTCTCTGCCGGCATTTATTTGCCTGTTCCCTGCCTGCGGCTTGATGAGCAACACTGCTGCCTGCGCAGCAGCCACCGGGGCCATGCATGGCTCAGTGTTTGTACCCAGGTGCGTGCATGCTGTAACATATATAATGTGTATTTGTATATTGTCTGCTGCCCTGCTCTGACATCCACGTATGCACGCTGGTGTGTGTGCAAGTGGGAATACACATACACACCTGCGGTTTTATACACACGCACCCGCATACGTATTTACTTTCTACACTTACTTGTAGCATATGTTATAAAAGGGGTCTCAAGCAAAAATATAATGTATATATTTTCATTCATGTGCTTACATATATATGTATATATACACTCACTAGAGATGGTGTGCAGCTATCTCAATTTGCACATCCACTTGATAGTAAATCTTTGGGTATGCAGCATATCGTACAGCCATAAATACATGTATCCACAGGAAAATGAAAACCAGTATGACTCAACACAGAGAGTTTACACATACTTCTGTTCCTTGCCTATGTATTTACACCTACAGCTCATCTCCTGTACCTAGCTCAGAAGGTATCACCATTGCTTTACCTTCATGTAAGCACAAAATACAGAGTCCTTCATGATGGATATCTCTGTACATGTGGCCAGGTCATTATACAACCAAAGTTATCTTTTTATAAGGCTTTTCAAATAGGAAGACCTATAAAAACCTTATACATGACACATTCAAGGCCTGCTGGCAGTGGATCAGCAGCAGGCTGGTGACAGACTAATAATTATAAGCAAACCATCTTTTGGGTCAAGCACCAGGTCACATTTTGGGGGTAAATCTTAAACAAAAAATGTTGGGCAAGTTGCTGTGCTGTGACAGAGGCTGAAGTTCAGAGTTGGTGCTATTGAGGACTTCACAGTTTAAATATCGGCTAGGCCTGATTTTTTATTTTATTTTTTATTTGACAGTTGGCATATTTCTAAAAAGTCAGTGCACATTTCTGAAATTTCATTGCACATCCATGCATCATTACCTGTTTTCTTAGGGCTCGAGGGAGACGATATTGTTGGGGGTTTTCTCTCATGTAAGGAGCCGAGGCAACGAGGCATAACAGAAGTGAAGGATGGCCTTTGGGAGAGCAGCATAGCTTTTCTGAAGCACAAGTCTTTGGTCCAACTGAAAGTCCAAACCAAAGGAGAATCTCTGTCTCCCTCTCTCTAGATGTAACTTGGTAATGAAAAGGAAACAGCAAGGGAAGGGGAAAAAAAAAAGAAGAAAAAAAAGAAAGTAGAAGCTTACTGTTTTAAAAACCTGGTCCAAAGTTGAAGAGGCTGGTGAGCAGAAGCAAATACTCTTCAGAAATGCTTGACTGCAGTGCCAGGGTGAAATATTCCAGGAAAACAAGATAGAGGAATATTTTCACCGGTAAATATTGGAGTTGAATGAGACCGGCGTGTCTTAAAGAAAATGATGGACAAATGCTTCGGGGCATGCTGAAGAAAACAAAATGCTTACCCTTTATACCAAACCCATTCAGCTAAGGACCATTTTAGGAGTTGAACGAAGTTCTCTGAGTTTTTACTTCTGCCCTTGTTCTTTTTATTTTCAATAGCAAACCAAAAACATACTAGTGTCTCTGTTGTCGGCTCTTTCTTGAACTGAGCTTTGTATTTTGTTGAGGAGTGGAGATGTTACCGAGCTGAGGGGTTACTCTGGAGCCTTCATCCATGGTGGGACTTAAAGGTGGGGAAGACAAGGAAAACCCTCCATTTCAGTAAGCTGGGACCTGCAGGCGACTCCCCCCAACTCCCCCTCCCAAGGCAGCTATTCCCCAAAACTGATTCTAATTTGTTCGATATTTTGGCAATACTCTTTCTCTTTAGGCATGACTGAGTTAGGTGTGGGAGGTCTGGGTGCAGGCTCAGTGTCTAAACTTGGATGGATTTTTTGGGGGTGGGGGGTCATGTTAGCCAGCTTTTCTCTAAGGTAGTTTCTTGTTCGACAGTCTGGCCCCACATCCCCTACTTCTGACAAGGACCAAAGGCACCGTGGTAGAAGAGAAAAGCCAGCCTGCAGTATTTCACAACTGGGAAATATTTTTGCCACATTCTTCTGAGTTCTCCAGATTTCAGGAAAGCTTAGGATAGCTTTTTTTTTTTTTTTTTTTTTTTACATCTGGGCTGAACAGACACCATTAACCCTTTCAGATCTCCCCTTGCTGCCACTCAAGGGGAAAACTAATGACTCCTTCTCACCTGCCAAACCCCTCCCTGCTCCTGGGTCCAGGCATTTCCACTTGTGCATTGCAGGCAGAGAGCTGAGCGAGATGTCAGGTGGCGCGTGGGGGGGGTGCCCACCTTCTTGCAGCTTTCCTGAGGACATGGCAGACAGGCGGCAGATGCACGGCAGCTTGGGACGCTGCTGCTGTCGGCCCGACCAGGGAGGTTCAGCCAAACGAAGGCTCCATGTGCCCCTGCCTAGGCAAAGGTTAATGCAAACCTGCGAGGTGCCAAATCACATCTGGTCCTTGTGTATGTGCATCCGTCTTCCCACCCTCCGATTTCCCTGCCCGTGTGGGGAGCAGGCGCCCTGCAGTCCCTGCGCTCCCCCGGGCCGCAGAGGTGCTGCAGGAGTTATGTTACACACACGCCGAAAGCCATTAATTAAATTAGAGATCTCCGACAGGGGCTGCAGAAGCAGCTGTGTCATCAATCATCGTGCCGCAGGCTGAGGCACAGGCCGCATCACACGGATGGAATTTTTTTCTTTTTAAAGCCAGCCGAGGGCTGTAACCAGGGGTCCCATGAGGGAGGGTGGCACCGTGGGGGCCCCGGCACCTGCTGGCCCAGAGACCCCCCTCCGCACTCGGCGGTGAGCAGCGGGCCTGTGCTGAGGCGCCTGGGTGTTGCTGCAGTGCAAATTAATTGGCATTATCGCACATCATCCTGTGGCTGCTCATGTCCCTTTGCATTAACGTGCCGAGGGGCGACAGAGCTGCCGCCCCTGGGGCCCAGCAGCGGCCCCAGTTTGGCAGCGGGTGAGCGTGCCGAGCCGCTGCCAGCCCACCCACCGAGCCCTGGCCTGTGTGGAGGGGGAGCCCGCAGCCCCCGGGGCTCGGCACAGGACCCCTTTGGGCCCTCGCCAGCGTGCTTGGTAGTGTGGCATGAAATGGAGGAGTTCGGTGGATCCCATCCATGCAGAGGAAAAGCGAATTTCTGTTATTTACAGGCTCTGGGCCACTCGATAAGGAACTTTCCACCCGCTGCCAAAGAGCTACGGCTTTTAGACAGTTAATCAAATAAGAAAGGCTAAGGGTAGTCACTACACCCTTTGCAAATAGCAATCCAGACACAAGAGCAAACAATTTGTGTCAGCATGACAAGAGAAAATGGAATGTAAACTTGCTAAACAGCCAACAGATACCAGCTTTTAGATATATGTTTTCTGTCTCAGCCCAAGGAAAGAACCCAGGCAGGTTTAAATGTGGGATCTATTTATAACGTCAAGTGCCCTCCCCGCCTTGTCCCATATTGGTGGGGAGAAACAGGCTTGCAATATCTTAACATTCCCTGGGCCAGCTTCTCCACGTCCACCTCGCGGTATGCTACCTACAGAGGAAAGACAAAGCCTCAGCAATTTTATTCGGGCCTGTTTCGCAGTGTAGGCCATCTCAGCAGAGTGTGGAAACAATAGCAAGTGCCAATCTCTCGGCACAAATACTGACCCACAAATAATGAACGCTCCTAGCAACCGCTGAGAGAACCAGCAAAATTTTTGACACTTTTTTTGGTGGGGGGGAATTAGTTTTGCACCGCTGAAAAGTAGCCTGCGTGTAGACGATCTGCAAAGAGAAAATTGTCCAATAAATTATTTGTATTGAGTAATCTGATCGGGTCTCCTTGGAAGCCTAATGAATAGGTTATTTTCTGCAACAGCTGCTGTTCAAACTCTCAGGCGTGAGTCCATGTGGTCTCGCTGTTCAAAGGGAATTACTGTGCTGGCTTTTTTAAAGTAACTTTTTAAAAAGTGAAACTAGGCACACTCTATTTGTTGACAGGGAGAAAAGACAGGGAAGATTTAAGCAGGTTGTAAAATTATCGTGAAGCCCTAAAAATTAACAGTAAAAAGGGTAATGGTGTGAAGGCACAGATAACTTGCCTGTCACTGGGACTGTAAGAGACCAAACCATCGTGGCTGGCCGTGATGTAATTCAGACATGTCATCTGCATTTCACGTACGCTGCTATGCGCAGGAAATGCCTCCCAGATGGGCTGTGAGGCTATATGGCCCCAGGGACTCTGCTCCGCGTAGGCTATAACCATGCAGGCACCTTGGTCTGGAGCTACTCCTCTCCGGTTGTCTACTTTATTTATATAAGGCCAAATGTCATCCGCGTGTGTTTGTGTCAGTGGAGGGGTCTAGGAAAAGTAAAAGATCTTGTAATGGCTTTGGGGGGGAGTGGGGGGGTGGAAAGGGTTACATGCATTCTGCACTCATGCAACAATTTGCCACTCGTGATATTTCATCCATCATCTGCATTTGTCCAAAGGGAGCCAGATTTCCTTCTGCATAGCCATTAGCACATACCTGCCTGTGGTAGGCAAAGGCTGACTTCAACCTCTTTTATGGGTTCCTGTGTTTTTCTCCGACTAGTCCTAAATAGGGTTCAGCGTGATCTGCCAACCATAAAAAACGGAATTCTTCCACCAGCGGTGTGATATAAAGGCACAGCTCTGCGTGCCTGCCTTGCTCCCTCGCCCTGCCTGCGCACTGCCTCTGTCTGCCCTGCAGATGCTCCCTTCCTTCGGGGCACTTAGCTCAGGTCATCTTACAGTTCGGCACTCAACTTCCACACACTGGGCCTCTTTGCACCTAGAAAGTTAGATTTTTTTATAGTTTATTTCCTTGTTCTCTGCATAATCTATTCAGAAACTTAGTATTTTCTTCTCTTGCTCTTTTTCTTCCTTTTCTTGTCAAGGTAATCAAGAGGAGACTTGCTGTATGAACGATGTTAAGTATGGAGTACATATTGAGGTGAAGTGAAAGGTACTTCAGATAGCAATTGGCTGTGAGCTGTCTTTGCCTTGTGTTTCTGTAGGAGTAGATTTAAGCAAGGTACTGCAATAGGAGACACTGAGGGTTGACCGCATGCAGGCATGCATGTGTGAGGAAAAGAAAACCACCCCAAAAAATCAGAGGAAGAAGCCAAATACATTTTTTATAATGAAGAATTTGGTGGCTAGCTCTTTGAGTGGTGCTTAGCGCTGTGAGGACCAGCTTGTTTAGGATGCTTCGGCGCTGAGTCCAAGGTGGACACCGCCTCTTTGCGAGGCCATCACAATTTCCACCGGTGGTTAAAGGAGCTGGGGGGGTTAGGAGTGCAGTGGGGTAGCCCAGAGGAACGATGCAGCCCTCCCTCTTGTCCCTGGACTGTAATCCTAGACTGCGGTATCACCTTTCTTTTGGGATGGAGGCCAGGTCCCTCGCGCCGTGCAAGTCGAAGTGAACATACTGGCTTTGTGCCTGCCACCGCTGGGCGTTGGCTCTGGCCTCTTGTGGTCCAGTCTGCCTGGATATTGCTCTTCTGTGGGACACGTTGTGTCCGTCCCTTTTCTCTTTTGGGTTGAGGGCAGTGAGAAACATCCCCAGCCGTGATGGGGGCTGGTGAATTGAGGGGACTGTTTGCACCCATTTTGCTTTTGTGGCTTCTCCTGATGTTCGGGCTGAGCTCTGGAGAAAGCCATGCTTTTCCCTACTAATCAATTGCAATGTGAAATCCCACGCTCCTGTCATTTTTGGGGCAGAATCTACTTAGTTTTTCGTGAAGGTCATTTGGCATATTGCAAGAGCGTATTGAGTAGTTCACGTTTAACCTGAATTAGTGAAGTGTGCATATTGATTACATGTATATTTCTACTGAAATTTTTCTTAATTATGAAAAAAATAAAGCTTTTCTTTTTTTTCTAAAATTTGAATTTTAAGTTTGTTCTTGTGATGAATTTTGAATGTCTTATTCTCAACAAAAATACAGTCTTTGATGTCGTTTGCAAAAATTGTCTTCCTACCAGCTTCAGCAACTGCATTTTGGTCTGCGCACAGCCTGCTGTCAGCAGCCAAGGCTCTCCGTGGCCAACGAGGAGCACAAGTCCTGCTGTACCTGCTAACTCCTCTCTTCTCACTCACCAAATCAGCTTTGATCAAATCATCTTTTGGAAAAACAACCTTCCATCCCATCTTTTTTGTGCTCCTCCTGTTAAGTTACTGCATAAAGATACCAAGGAAGGCTTCGTGACTAGCGAACCACCCAAGTCAGCCCACCACCAGTACCACATAGGTTAACCATGAGCCACAGCACAGGCAATACTGCAGCACTGGCTTGGGTTTTTAACAAGAGGCTAGCAAAAGCTCAGAAACCATCCTTAAAGCCACTCCGTGCTTAGATGGCTTCACTGAGACACGCTGCCAACCCAGAGATAGGGAAACCTTAAAGCTGAAGGAGCAGGTGCAGAAAAGTTGGAGCAGGGCAGTGTTGTGGCACTTGGGGGCAGAGAGGCTGATATTGCCATAGGTAGAGATGTCCTTGTCACCAGCACCACCAATGTTTCCAGCTACAAAAAGGTGAGCTTCTGGGAGTTAAGCTTAAAGACAGGCAGCTGTAACAATGCCAGGACTTTGAACCAGACAGGGATGCATGAGATGCTCGCATAGACAGTGGGTTATGGGTATTTAGACTTGTATTCATAAATAGGCTTCAATGTGGAATTTGGAGTTACCATCCCCATTTGGTATCTGCTAATACCTGTCCTCCTACTGAGTGCAAGCACAACGCGTTGAGTTTGACACTCACCTGACCGAGTCACCAGTTTGCAGGTGTTACCAGTTGTGGGTTGAAACCATATGCACATCCAGGGGTCATCTCCCCAAAATGAGGACCTGGATATTAAAGCAGCATTTGCATGTTATAATTATCATCAATGTTGGTACATATGTGCAACATATATAATAGCAAAAGCAGGTAGTAACAGCAGGTGGCACCTGGCATTCTCTGTCACGTCAGTCACATTTTCGTTTTTCTGCGCATGTGGGTTGATATCTATATTTTCTAGATAACTGGGATACTCTTTTCCAGTGAGGAAGCAATTTTTGCAATACCTGTCCTAGCCTGATATGTGTACGGTGCCCTTTTTTGTCTGGGCTGATTAAGACTCATGTTACTTTCCTCCAAAAGTGCTCTCTAAGGTTCCTGTTTACACATGGTACAAGATCAATGGGCTAATAATTAAGGCAGTAGTGTGATGCTATTTCAGGTCTGTTGCCTGTTTATTTGAAACAGCTGTCTACGAATGTGGGCTGCATGATACAGAGGTTGCCATGGTTAAAAACCGTGTTTACCGAGTGCTTGGTAAATAGTTGCACAACTTTCTGTGTAAATGCCAGACAGCATATTAGAGTTTCTCTTGGGCAGTTTCACTTAGGCACAAGCCTTCTCCCCAATTTCTGTAACTGTACTGATCTTGTTTGCTTGCTCATACCTGTACGGAGTGAGGCGAGAAGGAAATGTGCCACCAAGAAAGGACTGAATTTGTGTTTAGCCCAGAGAGGTGAGGACTGAGAGGAGGTGTGAAGCCGGTCTTTGCAGAGATGAAAGGCCACTGCAAGGGAGCTGGGAATAATCTCCTCCATCTCTGGAGGCTAGGAGAGGAACAGTGGTCTTCAATCGCCGCAAGGAAGAATCGAGTTAGGCACGAAGGAGAGACTTTGTAATGGTAATGATGGTGAGGCAGCAGCCTGCAGAGGCTGTCAAATCTACATTGCCGAGGATCTTGAAGAGCAGATTAGATCTAGCTTTGGCAGGAACGATATACTGTAACTAATCCAGCCTTAAATCAAGGAAACGGGCTGGATGACCTCTTGAAGTACTTTGTAGTCCATAAGTCTATTTATGCCATTAATATTTGGAGGCAGAGTCTGATTAAACTGTGGCGTACACCAAGCATTGGAGCAGCTGCTGTTTCTTCCATCCATAACTTGGTGAGAGAGGACTTAACAGAGCTCTGTGGGAAGCAGGTTGCTCCGAAGGAGGATGGTACCAATGTGCCCGTGCTATGCAGGTTTCAACTCAGCTCATCAGAGATGGACATAAAGTCAGCGGGGACCACTGGTTTTTCCCAAAGTGGTACCCTGTGCCCGCTGGAAAATCCCTCTCCTGTCACCTGCAGCAGGTCCAAAGCCCTGTGTGGGGCACTGGGTACCTGGCCGGTGCCAGCAGCATGCTCATGCTCTCGCCGTCCCCAGGGGATGCAGATGCACTGCATCGTGCTTCGTGTTCCCCGGTCCTGCGCACCTCATCAAGGGGCAGGGAGATGCTGGCCCTTAGCATGGCCGTTCTTTGTTTCCCCTGCTCCAACTGAAGAATTTATTTAAAAAACCAAAATAGGAGCAATAACAAATATTAAAAAAGGTGTCTTTTTTTTTTTCCTCCCAAACAGCATGCACTTTCGTTTCCAGGCTTGTCTTATTTGCGTTCGGTTCTCCAGATGTAAAGAAGACCCATGGGGTCAGGCGGTACAGGTTTTCTATTTTTCACATCACTGCACCAGCAGAAGGACAGAATTCAGTATCGCTCACATTATATGGGGGAAAAGCCTTCCTATTCTTCCCGTTTTCAAGAACGTAGACTTTTCTTGCAGTAATACTAAGGAAAAAACTTCCTTTTCTGTTGCAAAGGGCTGCTGTAGGCCAGGTAATGCTGTGGGCTGTGAACGAACACGTTCTTCTCTGTAAAACAGGGGAAACCTGTGAAAGGCAAAAGCAACCGGTAAAGATTGCACGCTGTAAAATGGATTAGCAGATAGATGACTTCTTGAAATGGAAAAGGCTCCCTTCTCACAGGGGCCTGGATTTGCTTATCTGCCATGCGAGTACTTGCATAATAATAGCTAATCTGCATATGATAAATTAATAAAATAGATTTAAGTGTTGAGGAGGCAAAAAAAAAATCTAGATACTTGGCTCTCTTTTATTTACCTCAGTTGAAAACATCAGTGGGGGATCTGTGAGGAAATTAGTAACATTTACTGGAAGAGAAGTTTATGCATGTGTGATGGATTCTCAGATTGTTTCTGTGGCGGCCGCATTTTAGCCATATCTCTCCTGAAACGAGAGCCTGTCCTGTTTGCAGTGCTTTGCAGAGCTGGCTTTACATGCAGCCGCCTTCCCTTCAATATAATAATCCAAAGCTTACAGAGCTGCGAATAAAAACGCCACCTGTGTAAGCCAGCGTAGAAATTTTTCCTGAGTCCACAGATGATCAAAACGATATTGTTGGAGAGCATTATTTAAGCTCATTCCCATCAGCAGTTACCCTAATGCTCAGTAGCTGCGGTGTAAAAGAGTTTGGTCAGATGTGCAGGCTGTGGCATGGATGAGCTCCCTTGGATGGCGGGAGCCGCCGGGGGAGGCCAGGGAAGTGCCCATGCCTGTTCCTATCTCTATTTTTTCCCAGCTTCCCATAGCAAGAGATTTTGATATTGCAGCCACTGTTGTGCTACCAGATCCGGCATCTCAGCCGGCTAATTTGTGCCAGTGCAGTTGCCTTGATTACGGCAGTAACTAGAGGCTGGTGGCGGGCTATATCCCAAATTTTCCCTGATTCACCAGTGGGTTTTGGAGCCTTTTTGAAGGTCCTTGCTGCGACGCGTGGCTGAGCTGCTGTCGGCATCACAGCTACCTAGCTTGGATAGATCCATCTATAATACTGCAGCCACTGCAGAGACAGCTGAGCAGCAAAATACCGGGAGCTCGTTTCTATTGTGGCGAGAACCACACTGCCGGCTGGCTGGCCATTTCTAATCACGCAGCGAACATGACAGTAAACATTTTCTGCCTTACTTTGCTCCAGCTCTCAGACCATTAACAAGACACATGAAAATGTGGATCTTTCATCCACAGATCTCAAAAGATGTAGCATTAATTATGTAAACTTCACATCAGCATTATGTGGTGTTGACTTTGTAGCAAAACAAAAGCACAAAAGAGGTAGTTGTTTTGTGGTTTTTTTTTTCCCCCCTTAGAGTCATATCGCTAGCCAATATACCAGGCTGGTCCGATGGCCCTGACCGAGGACGGTGTTTTGTTGTGAGAGGCTGTGAAATTCAGCCTCTGGAGATTAGAAAGTTGAGCAGATAGAGGCAAATGAAGGATGGAGGAGAAAGTCCTAGCAATTAACTCTTGTTGTAAATATCTGTACTTGAAAAAGCTGTGCTTATCCAGTTGGGGAACTGACAAATCAGGTGAGCTATGGGCCCAAGGAAAAAACAGCTCAATTTTTAATATCAAATACTCTAAGCAGTAATCACAGTGAGCAGCTTACCAGCAATTCAGTCTGGAATATGTTTGCATTGCTTGTCAGATAATTTTGAGCTGTGGACATATTCATGGAAATTGTGATCTGTTTCAGGACAATTCACAAGCAGGCAAAAGGACTAAATTCAACAAATTGCTTCTCCGCCACAAATAGTTCAACCAGAACTAGTTCTTCATGATAAGGTATTGCTCATTTCTCATTTCTAACTCAAAGAAATGTGCTACTGTGCTATTGCATTGTTTATCACCAGAAATTTTGACTTCATAAATACTGAATCATGAAATTGAGACTGCATAAGACTTTCTGCATGTGGAAAAAGAGAGTCCTGCATCACCTGGACCCCCTCCTCTACTGCTTTTCCAGAGTGCCATGCTGTTCCTTGGGAAGGGGACGAGACTAGGTGAGCTTGTCATATTTGAAAGTATATCCTTTTCCACTTGCACTTCTTGCCATTGGGATAGATGCTGACATTAATTGTGTGTCCCTTGCTGTAATGCTATGACACAACTATTTTTTCAAATTCAGATTATGTTGAAAGATTGGAGGGAGGGATTTTTGCCCCAGACACCCACTGAACCTTGCTGTACCACTGTTGGCACCCAAGTGGTAACAGATAGCAGCTACTAAATGAACACTTATTCTGGGTTCATTTTCCCACAAGTCTGTATGGAAAGATGTGTTTCGCAGAAGCGGTTACATGCGTGGTGGCTCTTTGCGTGGTAGCTCGCCTAGCCCATGGTGACTTGCGTCACGTTGAACCCAGTGGGTTTTCCTGCTTATCAGGCAGTTTTGCCTTGAAGCTGTAAAGAGTAAGACCATTTATTGGAGGGGAGCTGAGTTGTATTTGCTGGAGGTGAAAGCCCATTTAGGGGAAACACAGTTGCTGGGCTCAAGTAGGTTTAGCCAAAAGTGTGAAGAGCTATTCTTGCCAGCAACGTCCTTCCCCACAGTGGAGGGAAATGAGCATTTAGAGCCTGAAGGGGACAAAAGATGCAGCCACCGAAGCCATATCATTGTGAACCTGGGAGAGTCAGCTCCCAAGCTCAGGAGTCAAAAGAAATTGGTGCGTCCATGACTCATCCTTTCGTCTCCTATAAAGCCAACGAACAAAACTAAAAAACCCTATTGGACAATTTCAGGTCAATGGCAACTTAGTGTCTGACTGCTGTAGGACTGGATTTTACCCAAAGAACATTTTGTTCAGATGTAACACTGACAATAATTGTCTCAGCTGGGTTAGTAATTACACATAAATGCTTTCTTTTACGCTCCTATAATATTTGCATATTTCTGTTTGTACTGCTGGCTGCATTCGAGGAGTCCTAAGGGCTGTGGTATTGTGGGGAGGGGTATGCTAGCCAGCTCTTACCCAAAGATTAAGCTCAAGTCATGAAGGGCTATGATTTCCACTTGCTTTACCCAACTTGCTGTTCCCTTTTCGCAGCCCATACAAAGGACCAGGCCCGCTGATATCCTGTGGGCCTGCTCTCAGCCTCAGCGTCGCTTTTGGAAACAGCTCACATCCCTCCAGAATTGTTGCTCAGTGTTTTTTTTTTTTTCCTTGGCTCTCCAAACGTACTAAAGTGTCATTAAGACAAATGGCAAACATTTCTCCTTTTCTCACATCTGTCAAAACTTCAAAATCTACTTTCATGACATTTCACACAGCATTTTTTTACGTACCACTTAAAGGACACAGAATCCTAATGAGCCTTGCTTTCATGATTTTCATCTGCCACATGCTGCTGCCCCTGTATAATAAATTAACAAAAGGGAATGGGGGGAACAAGTGATATAAACAGCTGTGGGGTGGGAGGAGCGGGAAAGAGAGTTAGGCTGGCACCCACATAGGGTTTGGAGACACTTTTTGAATGAAGTATCCATGTATTACTACCAAGATGGCATGCTCCTGAGCACCTGAGCAGAGCATTTCCTCAACCTGCACCACACCAGCAAGGAGGCTGAGCTCCTCAATAGTCACCAAAACTGGAGTCACCAAAACTGGAGTCACCGAAGGAAAACTCAGTGTGAATTGGAGTAGCTTTGCATTTCCAGTGTCAGCAGAGTGTCAGGAACCAAAAAGGGGCTTCATTTTTGGTCCTTAATTTTAAAAATAATTTGTTGTTTCTGCAATTGCATACTTGGCCTGCAAGTGTTAACTGATGCGCTTGCTTTTACTGTCTGTAAATGTGCTATCTGCTGTATAATAGTTTCTAATGGGAGAATGAGAGCACTACTTTTTCTTATCAAAAACATAAGGAAAAATGTACCAAAAATTGCTTAAGTGCCTCCTTTATGGAGGAAAAAAGTGGACAGCTATTTCTCTTAATTCAAGGCTGGGAAGCTGTTGGTACTGTTAGCTCAGGTTCTTCCCTGTTAATCATTACAATACAAATAGTAGCCACCTCCTCCCCATTCTCTGGGTAGGGGAAAGACATCTTCAAACGGACTGGCTGGTCTGTAATAGCTTGGATAACAGCGAAGTAGCTAACAAGATGCTGGGCAAGTCTCCGTTAGTTTGTGAAAGGCCGCCCATGAGCAAAAGACCTACTTTCAATATGAGAGGTGCTGAGGAATGGCTCTGCTAGCAGCAGTCTGAAAGCACCCAGGAATTATGTAGGGCCTCTGCTGCCAGGAAACAGTATTTTACCTTGATTACAGGATACCAAAAGCTATAGTTATTGTAGGATGTTTGGTTTTCCATCTTCAAGATACTAACTCTTCCATCCGGAGGTGGCCTGTACTGTTAATTTTGTAGAAAACATGGAATGTGGGGTTGGTACTACACAAATAAAGAGAAATAAAATGATAATGTTTGTTGACAGGGTAGGGCACACGATCATTGAAATGCCCGAGGAATGGACCCTTAGGCATTGGTAGACCATGTAGTGTTTCTGGTTTAGACCAGAAGTACTATCAGAAAAAATCAAAAATACCAGTAGTGTCCATGCTACCAAACTGGCCAATAAAGAAAACTACATCTTGTTATTTCCTTGTCAACCTGTTTCAGTTTTAACCTGGTGTGTCAGGACCCATATATATATATAATATAATGGTGCTGCATATACACGCACGTATCTTTCTATAGCCCTAACAGAGGACAGTGCCCCATGTCCATCTGAGCAGTGCAATATGCTGATGGCAACATGGCAGTCACCCTTTATGCTGCTTCACAGTAGGGAAGGAGACCATCATCTCCAGGTGACTTCCAGCCTCGTGGGGCTGCTGGTGCCTCGTGGCCCCTGCCCGAACCACCACAGCCCTTGTAAGTGGCCTGACAGGTCTGAATTAGATGAGACCTGCAGCCTCCTTCCTGCCTGAGATGCGATGCACGGACCAAATTACCTTTTGCTGCCTCCCCTGAAGTCAAAGTTCAGCTTTCTCCAGCAGCATCAGCCAGCGGGAAGCCTAGATAATAGTTTGACATGGTAGGCGTCAGCACAGAGAAATGCGCTTCTGCCTCGATATGGAGCCTTGTACAGGTTTTCTGATATATTTTCAGAAAGTTTCCAAATGAAGCAGATACGGCAGAAACTGATGAAAATTTGATTTCGCTTGCAGCGAGGGAAAGGGAAGAGGAAGATGGGTTAATGTGCTTCAGAGAAGAAGATCCTCCAGGAGGAATGTTTACAGGTAGTCACCTGCCCTACTTTTGCCTTTCATGTTGGATGTCATCTTTTACTAAATTGCCAAGATTTTCATTCACATCAATAGGAGCTTCGGAGCACTCAAACTTCAGGAAATCAGTGTGTATTTGGGGGGCCTAAATCTGAACTTAGAAGAATAGTTTTGTTTTTTCATACCACTGGCAAAATGTAAATTTCCTTGGTGCAACGTTCACTCATTATCGCTGAATCAAAGAGAAGTCTCAGTTCCTGCTGGCATCCTATTTAACAAAAAAATAAAAAACTCTTCCGTTGCAGACATACATTGCTATGTGAATGGATGCTGCTGCCTCGATGTTCGTGTCTCACATTCGTGTTGATTAGCTGCCCTATTTTAGGACTGTTTGCATTAGGCAATAGTCTAGTAAAATCATTAGTGTGCAAATAAAAGTAGGTCTTTACCTTAAGAATTAAGGATATAAAACACGTGATTAAAATGATGGAGGTTTATAGAAGTGGGGAAAACCTCATGAACTAGGTGAGACACCATTGTTTGAGGCAGGTGAGCTTCACTGGGGATAAATGACAGGGCTGAGGCGCACAAGTGAAAATAATCAGAACTCCTGTATAAAGTGACGCTGATGTATTCTGAATGTCACATTACACTGCACAGTGCTGTGCTTGCTCCAAAAAGGCTCTTTAATTACAGTTGCTCAAGCCTTAAAATCACAAAACTCAAGTACGGCAGAGGTGGGCGCCATTTAAGCAACATAAATCATGTTACTGAGGATGTGGTGCAAATGGGAAGTTCACCTCCTAGATAATTTAGCAAGACTTACCTGTGATATTTAATTATCTATGGGTCTATCTAAGGCTAACAGTGGGAAGGTTTAAAGGAGGGGGGTCTAAAAATTTTTATTAAAACTATTATCCTTTTAAAATATTTCTTTCTACTTTATCTTTCCTTTCTAATGCTTGTATAGTAAATTGCTTTTGGCGTTGGTTTTTTTTTTTTGCTTTAGAAGAACATTGCATAATACAGCGGCAATAAAATGACGAGATGTGACACCCATTTGCCTCATGAGACTCTACAACTCTTGCTCCTAAGACAGTTTTCATCTTTTGAGGGAGGCTTCTGTCGCTTTTCTTTCCTTTGCTGATAAATACATAAGCATATGAGCCAGCTACCTGCTCTTCCCATGCTGTTGTCAAGGGTGGCACCTGTTCTGGAAATTTCGTCCTAATTATTAGCCCTTCCCAGGGATCTGCAAATAAGGGCAACACCTGCTAACTGATGTCCGAGTCCAGCAGTCCCAGGGGAGCGGGAGCACCTCGTGTGGGGCCGAGGAGGCAGGGCTGAGGGTACTTTGGAGGTTTTGCCGTAGGGGTCGGGATGGCGGCGCGTCAGCCGTCCATTGCAATTTGGCAGGCAAAAATGACTTTGGCAGCTTTGTCCTCTCCTTCCTGTTGCCTGTCAGAAAGGGCACCCAACCCCTGAGGCGTCACTAGAGACATCCCACACTCGGATACGGATAAACAGGGGGAGTGTGCAAGCCAAAACTTAGTTCCTGAATTAAATGAGAAAACTCTGCCTGTGGTGGTTTGAGTGTCCTGGAGAGTGCGACCTGGGCCTTTGTCTGCTTTGCAAACTGCTGGCCTAGCTATTTAAGCTAAAAATAATTCTTTCCTTGAGAGCTTTTCTCCCACAGTTTTCTTTTCAGGAGTTGGCACTGAATAAAGTGGCTTAAGAAAAAAAAACCAAAATGGGGCAGAATTTCAAGCGGAAAAACTGAAAAGCCCTCTTGAGCTGTGGCCATACACAGTCGCACGCTCTCAGCTGTCCTGGGATCTCTTCCCTGCAAAGTGTGCCGCCTGCTTTACCGTAGGTGTTTTCTTTCTTTTAGACGGTACCGATCCATTCATTAGTAGACCTCTGAAGAATGATTTTAGATCTTATACCACCTCAGCCGCCAGTTTTCTTTCATACCCTCCGACGCTTTTCCTATGCCAGGCATTCCCAAGGGAATCGGGTTTATTGGTGTAAGGCTGGAAGGGCTTTGCTGTGCTGCCAAAAGTGCTCTGGTACTTCGTAGCCAGGATCACCAGGATTCATCTGGCCAGGCTGCCCTCCCGGGATGCCTCCTTGGTTGTTCTCCAACTCCCTTCCTTCCACCGTTCTTCTTCGTAAAGGCAGAGTTGACTCACCTCTGTGCAGCCAAGGTCTGAAAATCCATTGCCATTTCGGGGAATAGCCAAATTATCGTTGTCTTCAGCAAAGCTCATCATCTGCTTATGAAAGTTCAAGGGCTGGGTATGTGGACTTAGAGGCGTGTTGGCTTTGCAAAACATGTTTTGCGGTTATGAAGAAATTCATAAATATCACAAGTGATGATTTGGGAAGCAAAAAGAGCTGGGTTCCTTAAATAAACTATTAGCAACAAAAACCTGTGATCGGCTCAAATATTTATTGAGAGAAAAGCATGAATGAAAAAATGAAAGAATATTAGTTCTAAACTAAAGTGTTTTCTTGGCAGATCCACATGAAAAGATTAAAAAACCTGTAACATTAGTGGCAAAGTATCAGAAATTAATCATTTTTCCTAAACAAAAATAAGATATTGAAAAATATGTGAAATGTGAGGAAATAAATGCTTTTTAGTATCACGGTGCCCTACCACGTTCCCCAAAAACAGAGGATGTATTTGTCAAAGGCCTCTAGACTTATGTTCTCAAGAACAGCTGGGTGTACGTGCCATAATTTACTATTAATGAGCAAGAATGTGGTATTTCAAGTGTATTATGTTACATGGAGGTAGATGTTTTGAAAATTGCATTGTAGCTGATCGAAACTAAATGAATGTTCCCCCTGCCACCGCTCAAAAGGTAGAGTAACTGAACTGCTTGCTCCCGTTTGCCTTCACAGTGATACACACTTCTTTGTGGCTTCTGATTTTTAGATGAGGCACTTCTTGCATGGAGAGGGAAAAAACAAAACTCTTTCCTGAATGTCTGCTTTCATAAAGCATCGGCTTTGCTTGTCACACAGTGACAGGTGTTAAAAACTCAGGAGAACCATTTTAGATGATCAGCATCCCAGGATGCATCTGCATGAGTGGCTGTGTGATCAATGCATGCTATTTTGTAAAAATTATTTTTATTTTATTTTATTTTGCTGTAAACTTTCTCTGCACCCACACTTGGAGTATTGCACAGCAAAGTAACGCACACGAAATGGCTTCTCTCCTGGAAAACCAACAGTTCATTTCAGTTGAGAAACCTGGAGCCGTGCATAAGCGCTTATGCTCGCTCGGTCTCTCTCACTTCCTTTTTTTTTTTTTTTTTTAATATCTTTCTGCTCTTATAGTGCCAAAGGAAAAATTCAGTCAGAGCTGAGTCTCTGCACAAAATACAAGAGGTTTGCTGGAGTCCCCTGCTGTGCAGGGAAGAAGCATCAGCTGATTGATCCACCATGTCATTTTACCTTCTCCCAAGATTTCACAGCCTTAAATGTCTTTGTCTGTAAAGATCCTAAAGCAGGTGTAAATATGATTGAGGTTTTACACTGGAAGAGAAAATCAAATGTAAGCTTTAAGGGAACGAGGTGTGCGTGTGGAAGCAGCAGTAGCTGGATTCATAGGTGTCGCTTCTGGATCTGAGAACATGCTTGCATTTTGCGATTTTGGAGACCTAGGAGAGAGAGGCTTTGAACGACTTCCCCTCTCCTTCTGATGAGTCTCAATTTACCATGTTTATGTCCTTTTTGTTTGGAAAAAATGCTTGCTGCTGTGTACGTCGCACATGCCACGCCGCATCCTTGCAGACACAGCCCTTTGTGCTCAGCGTTTGCAGATGGATGGCTTTTTCCATCATACATCACGGCTGTGACAGCAGACTGATGATCTACAACTCTGAGCACTGTAGCTCTGGTGATGTGGCTGTGGCTGTAGTAATAATGCGGGCCTACTCCAGGGACAGCAATGCTGCATGGGGTTTTTTTGAAGGTGAAGTGAAAGGCTTAAATCCCCTCTTGTTTCCTATCTGCCTCCCTCCCCAAAGCTGTTTCAAGTCCCAGATCAATGGGGAAAAAAAGAAAGATTAATCCATCTTCTGCGGA
Source organism: Balaeniceps rex (assembly GCA_013401315.1). Classification (NCBI taxonomy): domain Eukaryota; kingdom Metazoa; phylum Chordata; class Aves; order Pelecaniformes; family Balaenicipitidae; genus Balaeniceps; species Balaeniceps rex. The sequence goes on from VYZW01004435.1 coordinate 80,757, forward strand.
AATATCATCACTGGTGCGAGAGAGCCCACTGATTTAGGTGCTGGACAGGATATCACAAAATCAAACTTTGTAAAGACAGAATTGGGCAGAAATGCAAAGGAAAGTCTGACTTTTGGCTCTCTTACCCTGACAGGTAAATATTGTGATATCAGAAGCAGAACAAACTTGTCTTCTGCGTAGCTGCAGTTTGATCGACTTTTGCAGTTTTTCCATAGGCTCATATCTCTAGTCTTCATTAAAACTTCAGCTCCTGGAGGCAAGTGAGTTTGTTAAATCACGTCTTTCCTAAGCAAATAAACATTAATTTCTTTGAAAGGAAATGTAAACTCTTCAAATCGTGACACCAGTTACCCACGGAGGTTCAGAAATAAAAAGGTCAAGGCAAAAACTTGCCTTTTATTATTATTGTATTTCTTGGGTTTGAAACCATTCCACTGATTTAGGGTTGAGTCATGACGCTTGATTGCTTGGGGGTAGTAACAGTACCAAATTTAGATCCTCAGCTGGCAGTTGCTCTCCATCTCGCTGCAGGCTGGCAGCTGGTGGTGCCAAGCCAGAAGCCAAACTCCTTTCTCTCCGTCTCCCAAGTGCCTTAACCAGAAATATACTGCCTGCTTTTAATAGGCTGGGTGGCCCCAGCGCTGGGGCTACCTGTTTGCATGCAGAGCCTCAACCCCGCTGCTCTCCCTGCCAACCAGGCTACACCCACAGCCACGGAAAACTGCGCCTTCGTCCAAAGCCCAGACAAGTGAAAGGAGAAGACCTGCATTGACTTCAGCAAGGTTCAACTCAAGCCCAAGCCTCCTCTGTCGCAGAAGAGCTGGGAGTACTGTCTGTGTACACTGATGGAAATAGTGCAACTTGCTTTTCTTGTGGGTTTTTTATTGCTTTCTAAAGCATACATTTCAGCTAAGACCAAAGGGTTTTAAAAGGTGAACTCGAAATCGGTCTCTGAATTAGTGAAAGCGAAGTCATTCCACCTTTTCTCTGGGAAATGAAGCAAAAAACACACTGGCAGACATATCTGCTAGTGTTAATTAAGCTACAACTGTTTGCAGAGAACCTTATGCACATGTGGCTCTGAAAAGGAAAAAGCACTGCAGGTGACCTGATCCCCAGCTCCGGCTGAAGGAGGGAGGAGCTCTTTGCACACCATGTACACAAGCTCCTTCCTTTGCTAAGTTGCTGTCCTAATACTGTAGTAGTACAGAAAAGGTAAAGGATAGGAATTAATTTGCCCATAGGAAGCAACTGTATCTTGTGGTAGCTTATTTCAATAAACAGGGAGTGTTCACCAAACACCTTTGCTTTGCCAGGTTGCATATAGTCAAGATGAAACATGCCGTGTTGTCTGTTGGCTCCAGAGGGGTCAGCTTTCTTCTGATCCAGCTGTTTTGCAGCTCCAAGGCTGCTTCCCTGTTGCCCACAGCTGGTGGAGGTCAAGCCTCATCCAAAATGTCCATGCACACCCTCAGAGAGTAAGGTGGGATTTACAGCAGCCACCTCATTTCCCTGTGCCATCTGAGGACAGAAGGACCAGGAACTGCCCAAGTCTGGCAGCAGTCCTCAAGTGCATGTCACAGCCAGGTGCGAGGAGGACCAGCTGCGGGGCTGTCTCTCTCCATCCCTGGTGAGAAAACCCAGTTGGGAAGAAAAGACAGAGCAGCTTGACAATCCCCATCACAACTGACCCTGCTGCAGCAAAAACTCCGCCCTGTTGCTGAGATGCTCTTACCTGAATAGTTTCTAGCCCTCCCATGTAGTCTGCTCTTTCTGGGGCCTCTTGTCCTACTCCCAAACCTTTCAGGTGAGGAGAGATCCTCAGTGGGTTGGCCACGATCTCCAGCCTGGCTCTAGAGGATTGCTTGGATGGTTTCCCCACTGCCTTTGCAGGCCTGGTGTCTGGTCCCTCTTGGCATCTCTGCGGTTGTGGCCACTGTCTGGGCTCCCTTGGCAGATTGCTCAGTTACCTGTTTGATCTTGGGGAGTTTTCCCTAATATTTAACCTAAATTTGCCTACTGGAGTTAAGAGCCATTAGTTCCCATTCTGTCCTCACTGACTAATGAGAATTAGTCCCAATCCTCTTTATAATGTCCCTTAACGTGCTTGTAGACAGTTATGTGTCCCTTCAGCCCTCTCTTCTCCAGTCTGAACATGCCTTTCTCTCACAGGTCTTATTTTCCAAATCCTTTATCACCTTTGTTTCTTTCCTGTGAGCTCTTCCCAATTAATCTTTAAAAAAAAAATGTGCCCCGCACCAAACGCAGTGTGCCATTGCCTCTGTTGCTGAAGGTGAGCAGCATAATTAACATAATTATCTTGCCTCGTTTTCCCACAGTTCTGCTATTAACCATTTTATTGCTGAGGCACCTTGTCCGGCTGGCAGCATGCAAATCCAGCTTTCTCCCAAGCACAGGTTGATGTAGGGTTTGACGGGCTGGCTGTTCAGCTGGGAGTCATTTTTATGAGTTCCTGCAAAGGCAGATACTGCTTTGCGGGCAGAGTCCAGTCCCTGCCTTCAGGCAGACCTCGGCTTCAGAGAGCGATGTGGAAAGTATTGTAACCTGGGAAAAGCCCTGGGGAGCCCCTGCCCCAAAAAGGCTCAAGGCGGCGGGTGGCTCCAGGAGGAGCTGGTGGCCCTGCTCCTGCCAGGGGGATGCTGGCCACATTGGATGCCAGCCCAGGCAAACCCGGCAGCAGTGCCGATGCCTCCCTGGAATGCCTCCAGGGCGGCAGGGCTGCAAGGCACGAGGGCTGCGAAAAACTTGCCGCCTCCGGCTGCTGGCAGAGAATTTGGCTTTGAAATGGCAATGTCTGCAAGGAGAGTTCATGCTCTTCACAAAGCGCTGCCGCCTGGTCGCACCTGTGGTGCCCAGCAAAGCCCATCTCGGCCTTCTGGACATTGCATCTGTCAAAAGGCAGCGCTGCTGGCTTGCCTTACTTTTAGGGTTGTAATGGTGACCTCTGGATCCTACAGGGAAACAACGCTCTTCCCAGCATTTTCTATTGCCATGCTGCAGTGGTGCCTTTCATTATTCTCCGTGCAGAACATTGACTTTGTTGAATCTCAGTACATCTCTTCAATTTATCTCCCAAACATCACGTTATACTTTAATCCTGCCCGTCTTGATATTTGCATATCCTCCTTGGTTTGAATGGTACCTAAATAGGGACTTGCTCTTAAAGACATGGACAGATTTGCATGTCTGACTATGCCAAGAGCTGCTAATGAAAATACCAACGAGCATGGGGGAATAAACTCACCACCTGTGGAGTCTTGTTTGGCATCCTCATTCAGCCTAATAAAGAATCATTCATGTTTAATTGCTACATTTGATTGTTTAATTACAGTTATTTTACATGCCATCTTGTAGTTTTGTCTTGGCTTTAGACACTATCTGCTACCTTACTCTCTTTGAATAGTGAATTATACTATAATAGAAAATTATTTTAGTCAAAGAATTAGAACTAGGCCTTTAAAATGTAATCAGGATTTTTTAAAAAAAGATCTGTTCATAAAACCCTTTCTATTTGATGTTCCTGTATAGATTCAAATCCAGGCTTTTTTCTGTGCAACAAGAATTAGATGAATAACTCTCTCAAATGCTCTTGCAGGGCCACAATATGAGTAGCCTCATCTTCTCACTGAAGTTTTATCAAATTAAGTTTACTTTGTTTAAATGCCACGTCATTTTAACCACTGCAAGATTTTTTTGTACAGGCTTAACTTGGCATAAAATTAGTTTATTGCAGGTTCACTTACTTGGGCAATGTTCTGACTTCAAATCAATACAAATCTGTCCTAAACTTCAATAACATGGTCTGCTTGCAAAGCTGGCACCTGTTTAACTAAATGAATGGAAAGGAAACCAGGAAAACTCCTCTGCTTCTTCAGCTGAGTCTTTTTGATGCTGCCATCCTGTAATTAAATGGTGAGGAGGTATCTACCAGCTCGGAGCCCCGGGGCAGCCCCTTGCCTTGGTAGCTGGTGGGTTTCTCTCTGGGAGAAGGTCTTCCTGCACCTAATTCCCAGGGCAGGTGATGATGGCCTCTCTGCGTTAATGACAGACCTGTCCTGGGCGAACAGCTTTGTCATGCACTCCCCAGCAGCGGTCTGCCCCTGCCTTTCACTTACCTTTCAACAGGGCAAACTCCCTTTTAACTAATGTGCTTAATGACTTCTTCCAGAAGCAATGAAATGCCTCCAGGTCATCTGACAATCCTTTCTTCGCATTTCGGTAAACCGTACTGTGTCCTGTGGCGGGGCAGACATTGCCGTATGGTGAGCAGTCCCTAGCCCCCCTCTTTGCTTTCCGAGCAGGGCGAGGTGTCGCTGCCTTGCTCTGAGCCCCCTGGTTTTGCTTCTCATCTCGTGCCTTGGCGCATGTAGGCTTCCTGCCCCCAGACTCCTGTCCGTGGAGTCTTGCTGGTACGTGCACATTTGTCCTTTCTGATCTTTGTACGCTAAATTGCTTGGTATTTGTTCAGTCACCCCTCCTGGGGCTCTGGTCTCTGACAAATTTGTGTAGAAGCAGCTGAAGAGATGCCCAGGACATTTAAGGTCTACAGCAAAACCATCTACCCTTTCTATCATCTTTTCCTTCAATCTTATGATTTTCCCAAGTCTTCATCCCAACAACCAATGTCCTCAGGTGTTTTCCAGTCCCCTCCTCCGTTGGACAGTGGTGTTCCCCACTGCAGCACCATCTTCTCTGCCACAGAAACATGTAACCACGCAGTCCTCCTCCCCTCCTACATTGAAAAATAAAAGACCAGGTGACTGCAAGTACCACACATGGTGTCTTGCTTTGCCTCTGGCTTGCTCACCAGGAAGCAAATTTCTCAATGCTTCAACTCTCCACTTAGATGAGTAAAGACAAGCAGCTCTTTGTATGCCCAGGCAGCCGCGATGGCAAAGGCTGCACTGATCCTCCTCGGATCGGGCTGCAAGGAAACATGGCAGCATGGGGAAATGTGCCCATCACAGATGGTGCTCTGGGTTTCAGTGGTCTCCTAATTTTAGGCACTGGAGTAATTTCTTTACTTGGGCCATTTCCAGGTGGCCAATATAGATACAGGAGGAGGAAGGTCTCCCTTTTATCCTGCTTTTATTCCTGCTTCGCTAGTGCCTGAATCTGTCTTTGAGCTGGTTGCCTGGGTGCTCTGCCCATCCAGAAGAGAGGCAATTTTCTCAGACTAGTCTTTAACTACGTTGTTTCATAAGAGAAAACTTTAGGATGCTAGCAACTGGTGTCCAGAATTTAGAGAAAAAAATATGGAAAAGGCATTTATCAAATCAAATACAGAATGAATAAATTTAGGGCAGTGCACTGGGTGAGGGTTCTCCATAAGAAAGAAAGAAAGAAAGGAAAAAAATAAGATAGGTGAGCTGAAGAGCTGCAGGACAGTTTAATGCTAGTTATTTACCTGCTTGGAGGCCCTAAGGGATTTCCCTGTGGATACATCTTGACCTCGTTCCCAGGAAATGCTTCCCTTGTTTTTACCGCTGCCTTGCCTTTCTCCTTCTCACCTCATACAGCTAAGAAATGACATGCCATCTGAGCGCTTTTTTTCAGGATAATTTCAGCTACTTCTTGCTCAGTTAAGTTTTTTAAAAAGATCAGGCTCATGTACTCTAATCAGTTTAAAGTGCTTTGCAAGAATGTGGCACAGGAATACTAAATCATTATTCATCATTTGACCAGACATGAAGATAATCCACCCTCATAACTAGTTTCTTAAAATGGCCAGTGTAATTACTAATATGTGGAATAAGAAGGTAGGAAACAACTACTATTTCTGCAGACAAGGAGCGTCTTACTGAGACAAGGCTACAGTGAAGTAGGCAATTTTCCGTTCTTTTTCAGCAAGCTTTCTTCATCCTTTCTTGCCTTTGCACTCATAGAAAGCCAATTTTCCATGTCCCTACCACATGCAAAATGGGGCAAGATTTTAAAGATACAGCTCCACTCCATTTGACTGCAGCAGACTAAAAGAAAAATGAAGTTCAGCACTTAACTGATCCCTTCGCAATATTTCAGGGTAAATTAAAAATCAAAATGTCAAGAGGTTCAATATGTCAGTGGGCCTTTTGACAGAGCAGCCACTTTGAAGCCTAAATGGGAACTGTGCTCTTTTTAAAAAACAAAACCAAATGTGTGCAGCTGCTGCTCTGTTTCAAAATTCAGGCCCTTCATCTTTGTATTTGTCTCGTAATAAAATTAGTAAAAGATTCTGGCTGCTGTTCTCCTTATTCTCAGAGTGGAAAGCCTCCATTTCGTAGAACTGCTATCTATTTATTACGATGGCTATTCTTCATTATCTGCATTAAGGTGAAGCCTGGGAATCTTACAGTCTGCCTTTTACCACTGAGCAAAACTATATTTGCTGCCCACAACATGTTATCTTACCTGGCCCTCAGCAAATCGTTTTTTGTTTTGCCATCTCAGTTTGTGTTTGTAAAACAGGAATGATAATAAATGATAATACTTACCATCCTCACAGAGATGTGGTGAAGATTAATTAGTTCTTGTTTATACAAAGATTGGCAATAGTGATCTGCAGGTTTGCAAAACACTGGAGTGATTGCTATCGCTGCCGTGCTTGACAAAGAAGCACAGTCAAGGACAGGAGCTGGTGCCACTGCAATCATTTAGAGGACTGATGATATATGTGGCCTTGAAGAAAACTCCCCAAAACCTTCTGCAGCTGCACCTAAAACCGGGAGGAAATGTATGTCAGGACACTCAGAAGTTGAGTTTGCAGAGCAGTGTTCGCAGGACGGCACCGTGGCAGCCCTGTTCCTTTGCATCTCAGCAAAAGCAGTGTTACCGACTAGTAAGGGGGTGATTTTGTCTTGTTGGAGCCTGCAAGTACAATTGTGTGCCATCAGCATGTGACAAGAGGAAGGATGTCCAGGTATCAAGAGGCTTGCCACCCTCCAGGGTCCATGCTGCCCCAGCCCCATCGCAGCGGCCATGGACACAGGGCTCAGCCCAGCATGGGACTGGTGCTCTGAAAGTGGGCCTGAGGCAGAATTTGGTGAAGCTCAAAACTTGCTCTGAACAACACCAGGAGCAGCCAACCAGCTCTGAAGGTGCTTCCCGCTGCCCAGCGGGCTGCTCCTCACCCAGCCGTGTGCCCCCCATTCTTGGCCAGGCAGCGTGGGCTGGCGTGGACCTTGCGTTGCAGCCCACCTCAAGGGAGGTGCTCCTTTGCCACTTTGGCCATGGCACCCCTGGGGTCTCCTTTACCCACCAGCGGGCACCATCTCCCCCCCAGCACAAACTCTTCAGTCTACTGGAAAAGGCACATGGGTAAGCAATCCGAATTGCTTATTCAGTAACCTCCTAGATCGACAGTGTTAAACTGTCTCCTCCTGAACTTTTCTATGGATGCGGTGATGGACTTAACCTCTCCCACTCACGTGCACCTTCCCTGCCAGTCGCTGCGTATGCGTATTGTGCCACGGCAAATTGACACCTTTGGCGCTCAGCCTGCTGTGTTAGATAGATACTTGCAGGCTGCCCAGTCAGCAGGTTAGGCTATTTTCATAGCGATGCATCCGCAGCGAAAAGTGTTTTTCCCCACAGCTGCCCAATTTGCTCTGGTAGGTGCTTTTGAGCATGGCCGGCTTTCAGCCTGAGTTTGCTGGAGGCGGGGCTGTCTCTGTACGAAATGATGGGAGGCTGTGCCGGCCTGCACGCCTTCTCCTCCACCTTTCCCCCCTGTTCCCTACAGCTTTCCACAGGCTCGGGCTGTCGCTTTTTGCCTTCCTCAGCAGTTCCTTGCCGCCCTGACAGCTGCCCCTGCCCTCCCGTGCTGCTGCACCGCCTGCCGTGAGGAGGAGACGTGGCACATCCAAACACGATGGTGCAGCAAACAGTGAACTCCCCCTGGGCAAAGCAGGGTCTGTGGCTCGTGATGGCAGCGACCAGCAGCCGGCGACGGCCGGGCCTGGGCACTGAGAGTTGCTGAGAGAGTGGACGGGATTTTTGTGGCTAAAGCTTCGTTTCTCCTGCAGCCAAAGTGGCGCAGGCGATCAGCCGGAGCTGGCTGTGGGAGATGCTGGTCCTTGGATAACTCATGACTGCTTTTGTCAAATCATCCAGTGACACATGGATAGGATTTGGGGGGTGATTTTTCGCTTTGGTGGAGACCAAAACACTCTGTCAAGGAGAGGTGAATTTAGCAGAACATGTGTGAGATCTGGGACTCCGATACCACAGTTACCACATTGACCAGCAGGTCCCCAGACCGGATGGCTGGTCTGTCCTTGAATGACTGGGTGTTACAGGGTCCCTTGAATCCCAGGATCTTACTTTGTGCTTCTTTACTTACAGCCCTTACTGCATAGCTACGTATTTGTGCTGGTCCTCTTCAGCAGTCTGCATGCTCCTCGGTTAGCCTTGTTTCTGCTGCACACCTCCCTAGGTACAGGCTACAGCCATCTGAATAAAAAACGCAGCCAACACTGACTGTTCAGTAACTCCTTGTAACAAAAGCAGCACTGATAGAACTTCCCTATTCTGTAAAGATATAAATTCTCAGCAAGTTTTTTTTAACAGCAGAGGTTCAGTTACTACGGTGGACAGCTATGCCATTAAGGTCAAAGTCTACAGGTTAGACTGAGCAAGGCCAAAAATGCATGCCATGTGATTTCAGGCTACAGACATCCATTTAGTGCTGTGACCTTAAAGGAAGGCTGTATTTGGGGCAATTTGCATTGCAAAGTATATGCAGGTGACAGTGCAATATGACGGGAGATGTTATTACTGAGATTAGAACTTACACTTATAGCCTAAATTGGGATCGTATTTGTCTGAGAAATGATGGTACCCTGGAAAAAATTACTAAACATCTGATAATTTAATATTGACTGTGTCCAGTAAATATCCCTTTAGTTTCCTATTTCCAGCTAAGATTAATTTTCTGATCAAAGAAAATTTGATCAGAACTGCATAGGCAGTGCAACAGCAGCGATATTACATGGCTTGAGGATATGTGTTGTACCTTTGAATATCTACAGGAAAGCCAGCCAGGAGGGGATGATGATGGCTTGTGGTAGAAGCTCTGCAAGAAATAATAACTCCTTTTTGGTTTTGGAAAGGAGTGAATTTTTATGTATTTCTTTTCCGCTGTCAATCAGAGAAGTCCTTCCCTTACTTTGAAAGTACAGGCAGTCTTTGTTTTATGCCTCTCAAACTCTTAGGATGCTTTTGGTTGAACCCTGTGCTAATTACAATTATCGCTATTTTGATTTCTTTAAAAAAGTCTAGAAGTAGAGATGAACACTACCACACCATTTCTTTTGGTGTTATAAACTGTGTTAACAAGATTAATCTCTGTCCTCCCATGTTTCTGCCCTGTCCAGTGTGACAGATAGCCCCCTTCTCCTTCCCCTCCCACTTCCACCTATTCCTGCTAGATCAGCTTTTCCCGTCACAGGTGGAGCGGCTCACCCATGCAAGCTCTGAATGGTTTCTGGCTAGCACTCCACCAGTCATTTTGCAATATCGCCTTCCTGGCTCTTCTACTACCACCACATTAAATACTCGCTGCTTCACAGTGCCTGTTAACTGGATGGTTTGCTACTAATATCTGGCTTGGAATGGAGACATCTTACTCGGAGTATTCCCAGCACCATCTGCTGCCTTTCTTTATTTCCATTTCTAGAAAGGGTTTCGCTGATATCTGAGAAGCAGGGGAGGAATCTGGATACGGTTGACACAAACCCCAGAAAACATTTGTCTGTTTGTCTTATGCGCTAATTAGCACAGACTTGGTCAAAAGTGTTCTGAACTTTTATTTATTTATTTTACTCATTTCTATAGCATCTATCACCATGACAGCAATGCGCTTCGACGGCAGGAAATTAAAACACATAATGCAGGCAGCTAATCAAATGCAGAAGCAAACAGAAGAATTTTGCACAGAGCCCTCGGTGTCGCTACGGTCCCGCTTTGACAGGCAGTAGACTTTCTCTTTCTGCAGGAAAAAAAAAGATGTTTTGTTTGTTTCAAATTCCCTTTTCCCTCGGAAGCATAAACGTGAAATTACTGTATCTTCCTCTGTTGGGATGTCTTATTTATTTTCCTGCTAGTGGCTGTTAAAGTAGATGATGTTTAATTATTTCCTGGGCTTAATTCATGGCTTGCACAGTTCAGCATGGGGATTGGGATGGGACTGGTGTGGACTAACCTGTGCTGGTGAGGCGCAGCCTGGTCTTAGCAGCTCCATCGCCTCCATGGCCAGGATCTGTCCCCCCATAGCTGCCCAGGCTCCACCAGCCCTCCGCTCCGTGGCATGCTGTCTCTTGTTAACAAAGTCTTATTTCACCCTTTGCCCTTCTGGGGCTGCGCAGGGGTCAGCAGGTCTCTGCGCGTGGGCAGGAGCTGAACGCCGGCGTGAGGCTCCCGAGGTGCAGCACAATTTTCTGGCAGGAGCGAGCAAAAGGGCAGCCGTCCAGCTTGGTCCTGTGCATGGAGCTGCCTGCTCAGCTGGGCGGGGGGGCTGGTAAGAGGTTTCAGCAGCCAGGAAGACCTGCTGAGCGGAGGAGAGAGGTTAAACCTGCCTGGGTAAAAGGGGGACACCAAGCTGGTGAGGCTGTGTTTTATTGCTTTGCCTTCGAGGCAGCAGGTACCAGCAGGGAGGGATTTGGAGGTCACTGCTCTGGTTTGGCATCACTGAGCTAGTGAGTTGTTAAGACTAAATCATTCACTTAAATGAAGAAAGACTGGGGGACTGAACCAGGATGAAGGCATGAGGAAGGTGGGCTGTGTACTGGGGCCACAGGAGACACGATCATGAGGATGGGTGGCCCACTGCCTTGGTCTCTTCTTGTGGGGCCAGGACAGGGGCAAAGGAAAACCCAGCAGGAAAACAATTCCATGGAAATCTCTCAATCTTTGAAAAATGTTTGTTTTTCAGGATCCAAACTAGATCTCTTGTCTGGGCTTAGTGAAGCTTTTTATTTTAGCAGTATTTGAACACAAGTGTTACTGCAGTTCCCAGCCTGTCGTGATTTTTCTCCAATTTTCCCTTCCTGGGCTGCAGCCAGTCCCTGCCTCTGCACGTTGCACCCTCTTCCATGGGCATCATTCACATGCAAACCCAAACCACTCCAACCCCAGCGCGTGGTAGTAACGAGTGCCAAGTCATCAGGTCAGCTGGTCGACGGCCATGCATGAGTAGCAGAGTTAGGGCTAAAACTCTGCTCATCTGATGCCCTTCACCTTAGTCACCAGGCTGTGCGGTACGATGCTCACCTCCCTCTTTGGCATGCATTTCGTGAAGTGGCTAGCCTATAGTTAAGATATATATTTATGATTGCGTTTCCATGTTTGGGTGTGCAGTACAATTGTGTGATCGAAGTAGCATTTTGGGCTTCAGGTGTTTAGATAATTGCCATGTTTAAAATTATTGGTTAAAAAGAAAACTTTTAGAAAAATATTAAAAAGAATGAATTTCAAATAAGCCATGGAGAGAGCCTAGTAAAAGGGTAACAAAATCATTTCAGGCTCTTTTTAACCTTGACAGTGACCCTTTGAGCTCTTTATATAAGGTATTGCATATGTCAATCACAGTCTCGACCCTGTTAGAGACTTCAATCAGAAGTCTGCTAACTTCTCTTGAACGCTTTCATCAAATCCTCATCTTATACTGGTGTCCTCAGGTGATTTCTTTTGGGGGCAACAGAATTTTACCGAAACCAATCTTTGTATTATTCCCCTTGCACCTAAACTAGTTTTTATTTGTATTCTTTTGAGTCAACAGTTCAAACACCTAAATACACCTACCAAGGAGCATCCTAACAGACTGCTTTCCTATTAAACTTTCTTTAGTATTGAACACCAAGATGCATTTTTCTTGATTAGCACTGGTAAAATGTCTGCCACATGAGTAATGAATCTCTCAAAGTCCTTCCCTGTGCCCAGCGAGTTTATATAGGTGGGTAGAGGTTTTCTGCTTGCTCCTGCGAGCTGAGTCTGGATTTCATAGAGTCGTTGAGTAACTCATCTCATAAATCCACATCCTAACATTAGCAGCCTAACTCCTCTCAAAATAATTACATTGCTTCTACCTCAGGTTGTAAACTTGGGTGTGTTGTTAAACAGCTGTTGTGTTTCACTCTCCAAACGACCAGAATGATTCAAGGTGCAAAGCAACCGGGTCTTCTCTTAGGTGAGAAATGCTCCACAAATCTAAGAGACTCGTTATTCGCCCGTCCATCCAGATGCATATAGGAGAAAGTAATTTACCAGTGGAGATTTTTCATCAGTGAATTACACTAATGAATGCATTAGTCTCTTTTTTTTAGTTGTCTATCCAGCTTTTTGAGTTCTTTACTTGATATTAATTACTGAAAAGCTCTCACTATTTTGCAGAGCCCTTGTACCGAAGTAGTGTTACTTCTCGCCAGAAGGGCCCAGCAAGGTTAAATACCAAACACCACCGGGTGTGATTTTGCAGAGATTTTGGGCATATGGAGCCATGAAAGTGCCTGAGGCCATCATCAGATCCACCTGGCATCCGTAATCAGGAGGAGCGAGGTGATTGTCTTTGCTTTTCATAACTCTGTGTTTGAGTAGGAACTCTCCAAACCGTTTCATCTGATAATGTCTTGGCGAAACGTTCATTTTGCGTACATTTTGCAGCCTCTCCTTGTTTTGAAAACTGATTTTATATCATGGCATTTTTCTCTTGTCTTTGTTTTATGTTTGTAGGTGCCCATCTAGAGGCTGCTATTTTAAAGTTTTTTCTTTTCCTTGTGTGCTTGCTTTAAAACAATTTGTTGGTATTGAGTATGATGTATTTTACATGGCTAAAATAGAGCACATTGATGTAGATTCAATCAAAATTGATTTGAGGCTGCAGAAACCATGGTGCCTTCATACGCTAAAATCCGAAGGTATCATAGTTTCTGAAGTAGCAAATGTTAGCACCTGAGTAGTACTCACTATCGGTCAGGTTCAGACTAAAGCATTTTTGGTTTGTTTTTTTTTTTTTTTAAGCAGGTATAAGTTATTCTCTGGGCTGCAGATACTTACAGTTTTCTATACTTGGAAACAAATCAAGGTTTGTTTTCAGTCATCCGAGAAGAATAACTTTATGAACTGTACAATGAACACTGCTTTGGAAACATGTATGAACATAATCACGCAGCACTTTTTAAAAATGAAAGTAACCCCAAAAAGGCTTTTGCTGCATAGGGGAATGGGTGGAGCTCACAAGTGCCTACTAAGGGTAATGGGCTCTAAATTTCAGCTCTGTTCTCTGATCCATAGGGGCAATTCCTCTCAACCTGATCCCAAAGTCTGTGGCAAACTGTTGTATTTAAGAGCCCTTGGGACAGTATTTCATGGAATGGAGATTAGAAAGCAAGAACTGAAAACTGGAAAGTGCGTCGTGGTGTCTCTTTAACAGCTTCGGATTGATTCATTTTAGTATTTGTGTCTGGGACGTATTCACTGCTGCCTCATAGATCAATGGCACGATGGGGTCCCAGCTCTTGTTGATGCAGCATATGGGAACGGGATCCATTATCTTTAGTTCCCAGGACTATAAAATGTCTAATAAACTCAGCAGCAAGAGTGCCAGATTTGTGCGGCACTGCCAGCTGCTGTAGCCTTGTTGTCTATTAAGCTATGTTTTTAGTTTCATTATTGATGGGGAATGCTGATAGTCGAGCAAATGATGTTGCCTGCAGATTCGAGGCACTTTAGTAAAGCATCAATGATATTAGAGGGTTGAAAGAGGCTAACAGTAAAAGAAAACCAGCCAGAAAACAGCCCCTGGCACCCACAGAGTGAATTCATGGTTCACCTGGCTTACTTCTCCTTTGGGAACTAGGAGGCCTGCAAAGTTGTGCCTATGGGATTTGTACGTGAACACTCATTGCAGGAGACAGGGGAAAACAAAAATTGTGCATACCAGAGCAAGAAGGAGACCCAGCCGTGGGAGATCAGGTCTCATAGCAGGAGCAAAGCCATTTGGTGGAAATCCCAATTCTCCTAGCCCGTCCCCGTCCTGCCTCCTCCTTCTACTTTCTCTTCTGCCAGACAGGATCTGGATCAGGAAACGGGAAATCCTCAGTTCACCACCTAATTAAAAAATATTTGCTCATTATCTCATAAGCCTCTTTCTCCCATGTCAGCATGACTTGTAAAGGTGACTTCAGTTGCTGTGCCTCCTCTTGCAGGGAGGAAGGGAGGGAGGGAGGGAGGGATTCATGCTGCAATGAGAAATCAATTGACATTCACATGGGCACAGTCAATCCTTAATCATGTCAGCAAACTCAGGCTGGCTGCAGGAATCTGAGTAGGAAGTTCAAAAGCCTCAGTCCCAAATGTTCATCCCCTATCGCAGAACCCGAGGCAGAGTGTCCCTGAGCGTTGTTTGCTGTTCCAGCACTTTTCTCAGTCTCTTCCCTAGCTGTTTACATTATAATCTGTCTCTCCTCTGTTTTTCCCACTCACTGCTGTGTGGCTCCTGCTACACCTTTGGAATAAATTCCATAATCGCTCTGAAAATGTTGCAAAACATGATCTTGCATACAGACATTGTTATGGTGGGTCGGGGGAACAGCTTCCTACTCCTCTTTGCTTGCTCCCTGTGCGTTGTCACTAGGGGCATCTTGCAGTTACTGACCAGTATTAGTTTTTATTGCTTTCTTTATTCCTCTGGGACATGGGGATCAAGCACAGCTAGGGCAAGTTAGGCAACATTTTCAGTCTCTAGAGTCTTTAGTTTAGGCACTTCAAAATCAGTAGCAGGCACTCAAATGGAAGCAAGTTAGTATGAGCCAGCATCTACAGCTCCATTTAATCCACTGACTATCAATGCCTTTGATAAATCTCTAGATATTATTTCTTGAAAAGAGAATCCCGTATCCCACAGGCAGGATCAGTTTCCGTATCTTGGACATCTTGGACATGGGAAAACAAAATTTGTAGCATTAATGCTGTCATAAATGCAGAAGAAAATGTTCCCTTCAGTCTTACCTGGGCTAAGGTCTGTATGGGTGGTGATTAGAGTAGCTATCACCCATGCTTGTAGCTAGGCTGCTCTTGGTTTGCAAGTCTTCTCTCACTGCCTGGTGCCCACTGACTCGTGACAGCCTTCCTAGGGCATTTCCGATCTCTCAGTCTTTGCCATCAATAGCTGCAGCACTGGGAAGTCCTGTTAAATGCTGGTGCGTTTCTGCAAACGTTTCTGCAAGGAACAGAAAGAAAGAAGCTCATGAGCCAGGAGTTTTGTTTAAAGAAAGTAGATCAGAGGTTTTGTGCAAACTACTTTCTTCAATTATTTAAAATCTGCCGTAATTACTGGGTATTTAAAAATATTCTGGGGAATAATTTCTGAGCCCTTCTGTTTTTCCCGTCTCTTTACTGCCACACAGAGTCTCAGCCATTAGAAATGCTAAAGGATGACTTTCATGAAAATGAGGGAGATGGCAATGGTGTGTTTGACAAAAACACGACTTCTGCTTGGTGAAGCTGTATATCCTGATCAGAAGACACCAAGAGGTGGGGGATTCATTACTTCTTTCGATACCTTGTTCAGAGCTTTTCACCCATCTTCTTAAAAATGCCTTCCTACCGTCTCAGATTGGTCTGTCTCAAGCTTCCAGCTACTGGGTCTTGTTATCTCCCATGTTAAAGAACTTCACGGTTCCCACTGTTTCTTGAAGGTAATAGTACATTGTAATCAAGCCACCTCTCGGTCTTCTTTTTGATAAGCTAAACAGGTTGTGCTCTCTACGTTTCTCACTCTAAAGCACTTTCTTCAGCTCTTAAACCATTTTTGTGGCACTTGATGTGGCTTTTTTTTTCTGTGCAGTCACCAATTTTGCTACACACTTATTAAAAAAGATGAACTCTGGAGCTGAGTATTGTCAGGAACTGGCCTCATCTAGACTATATACAACCTAAAAAGCCCATGCCTGAATCTGCTCACATTCCCCTCTTTGTATATAGGGATTATTTTACCTCTTTTTAGTGCGGCTTTGCCCTGGCAACCAGTGTTCAGTTGCTTGTCCACTATGACCTTAAACCCTTTGCCGTTATTGTGGGATTACCCTGCTGCCCATTTCCAGGAGTGGCTTCCACTCCACATCCCTAGCCGTTACACTTGCCTGTATTTAGATGCAATCTTTTAAGTAAGCCTATCTTACTAAATGCTGCACCATCTTCCACATGATTTACAGTTTGAGGGACTTTCAGAGAGACGGCTGGCACCTAATATAGGATGGTGATCTAGTGCCTCCTGTCCCAGCTCCACAGCAGATTTGCCCTGGGAAGGGACTGTGGTCCATGGAATATCATAAAATGAATCCCCAGGCCTGTCTCCTTCAGGCAATAAAATGGGAGAAAAATTAACTCCTCAGAAACCTCAGTGCATTTGGTGCTCTTGGCCCCATCCTTGTGACAGACCTGTTGCTACCTGTCACGTCTTTTAGATTTCCTGAAGATTCTTGGGTGGAAAATGTTTTCAATGTCTCAGTCACTTCTGACCTGCAGTGGAAACATCGCTGTTTGAATCCCACCCAAAAATACCTCAGTTCTTCATCCATTCAATGCAATCTTTACTGATATCGTGGAGTGCTTATTTTTTAATCACCGTGCTGTACGGTACTAAGTGAAGCACCTGACAATGGAAGGAGGATTGCTGTATCACCACATCCATTGTCAAAAAGAGAAATATTTTTTGAGACAGGGTTTCTATTTATAATAATGCTGACTGACATTAATTATCACTTAAAAACTGTATCAGCACTTCCATTTGGCATAAGAATGATGCCACGAAGCTCCTCCAGCAGTAAGAAAAATGTAATGCCTCCACGCCAGGTCCCCAGAGGTTGCTCTGGTGTTGTCCGCAACCATGCACGGGTGTTGCTCTGTGACAGAAATGGAAGGTATTGCCCTCCCCTTTTAACATCCCTTTTTTTTCCAAATGGGTTTGCATGCTAGGGCCTTTGCTTTGCTGCTCAACTCCACTTTATGAGCATGGCAGGGTGATTTATTAAGGACTTCAAGAGGGAGACACGAGGGTCGCAGCCGCACCGCGCTCTCAGGGCTGGCCAAGCCCCCCTCCCCATCTGCCTCTGAAGCCACGAAGCAGCTATTTGTATAACTCGTGGTGATGGCGCAGTAAGGCACTCACCCATTAAAATGCTTTCAGTGCTTGTCCTTATGACTTAAAGACAGGCTTTTGGTTTTCCAGGCAAGGGTTTTAGAGATGTCCGTCTCTTCATTCATTTTTTTGTCCTCTGCGTGTTGTTATTGCTTACATTTCTTAAAGCTCCACAAATTGTAAGCCTGTGGCTTGCAGTGAAGGCATGCTGGTAAATGATTTATAGAGGGTCCTACAAATCATGTTGCACAGAGCACAACCCCTTCCCCCACAGCAACAGTCATCATTTCAGAGCAGCACGGTCTTCAAGGGAGCTAAGCTGTCCTTTCCCTGCTGAGATTTAGGAAGCCAAAGAGTAAAATGCAGCTAGAAGTGAGAGTAAACATGCCACAATAACAACCTGGCATTTAAGTTTCAGCAGGGCTTAAGGTGGCCTCAGAGAGGCTCTTGCTTATTAATGGCATTATATTATAACATTAACAGGCATCTGTGTATTGTTTTAACACTTTTACAGATAGATACATATAAAACCCCCCAATATGTAAATATGTCAGCAAGGAGTTAAAATGACTTCAAGGATTAAAAGGGGAGACAAAATTCCTAACAGTTACAGGAATCGCAGAAATCTCCATTATTAATTGTGGTCTCAGCTATACCAATCCAGTCAAACCTCAGAGTGGTTGCAGCAGACCTGAGAGCACAATTTGGCTCTGTGGCTCTAACCTCAGGACTCTTCAGCCAGAGACCCCTTGGCACCACTCCGGAAAGACATCATGTACAGTGCTCCACAGGGCACGTGGCAATGCCCACGTGTACAACAAATCTGTAAAAAGCCCTCAGCCCTCCCAGGCTCCCGAACACAGAGAAGGGATGCTCTTACCCGGCCGCCCTCCCAGCGGCTGGTGCGGCTCCCGTGCATCGGTACGCACCTGGGTAGAGGCTAGCGGTGTAGGATGTTTGGGGTTCCAACTTGGTCTTGGATGGCTCTGGCATATGGTGAATATGAAGAGCTTGTAAAATTGCCTATGCTGCCTTTCCACTTCTCTTGTTCTCTGTGCTGATCACAGAATCACAGAATAATTTAGGCTGGGAGGGACCTCGGGGGTCATGTAGGGCAACCCCTGCGCGAAGCAGCGCCAATTAAATCAGGTTGTGCAGAGCCTTGTCCAGATGGGGTTTGAATATTGCTGAGGATGGAAACCACAGCCTCTGTGGGCTCCTGCTCCAGTGTTTTGACTGCCCTTCTTGTGAAAAAATTTTTTGCTAATATCTAATCTGAATTTCCTGCATGCCAACTTGCATCTGTTGCCTCTTCTATCCCGCTGCACCTCTGGGAAGAGTCCTGTTCAGATTTTTCTTTGCTCAACCTTCAGGTAGTTGCTCTAGGTCGAAAAGGGGGAACCCCACACTTTGCCAGCTCTTTGTTGATTTTAGTGGGTCCAAAGAGTTAATGCAATAAAACATCACAAGGAAAACAGTTCTGGTGCCTGGAAAGGAATGATTTGCCACGCAGTGAAACAACTGGATTAACAGATTGCAATTTAGACAAAATATTTTACCAAGGAAGTTTCCAAACAGTAGAAATGAAAAGATTTTTGGTTTTTCACTAAATTAAAAGTTCCTCTGGGGCTGGGAGGGGGGTGTTTATCAGCAAGTTATGCCCTCTTAAAAATAATCAAAACATTTCTGGAGCTATAGACTAATGTCTTAGCAAGATGCACGATCTCCTTAATGGAAAAGTAAATTCTAGCCACTGTGATACTCCATCTGATGAGGACACTTAGCTGTGATGGGGCGGAATAAAGTGCTTTATTATACCAAAGTGAACCACACTGCGAGTGTTGGGGATATGGTTAATGCAAGTACAGAGAAATTACACAGTGTCTGTTTTGACTTTCTGATTTCCTCTAATGGACACACAGCCTCCAGGCCAAGCGCTTGGAGAGTTTTGTGCCATGCCATTTTCTCCAATTATTAGCTAGGCTTTTCTTCCAAAGTACCTGGCGGCAGCGGCTCATTCACAAACCCGGCATTTACAGCTGGGAATTTGAAGGGCTTGCTTCCCGCATCCGGCATCCTTCATTTCGATCCCATTTTCCTTTAACGACACATGAGCCATTTTAACGCGTTAACTGATGTCACCTGTACGGTGTGGGAAACGCAGCAAAATCAACACCTCCCTGCAGGGTTTTGCCTGTGGATTTTGTTAGTACAGCATTCATACCCTGCCCGTGGCTATTTCTCTCTCTTTAAGATCCACCTTAGCTCCCTGTTTAGATATTTCCTTGGTGAAGGCAGCGCACGGCGCCACTGATGGGGAGACTGGGGAGATGGTGGGTCAGCGCGGGCAGGGCCACGCTGCTCCTGCCGGAAAACTGCTTTCCCCGTGTCAAAGGCTGCTGCGGAGGGATGAGGCAAATCTCCCAGGGGAAGCACACAGCACACCCCCGTG
This sequence comes from Balaeniceps rex, assembly GCA_013401315.1. Lineage (NCBI taxonomy): Eukaryota > Metazoa > Chordata > Aves > Pelecaniformes > Balaenicipitidae > Balaeniceps > Balaeniceps rex. The sequence goes on from VYZW01004435.1 coordinate 100,343, forward strand.
CATTCAATTAGAGGGCCCTTGACTGGCGCTTTATAAGAAAACCTTTCTGTTTCTGTACTGCTGTTGCTGATTTGCGTTTGGCTTGCTTTTTGTTTGTTTTTCCAGTTAGACTGCCTGGGATGAATGTATCTGGGGGAGCAGGGGGACTGTCGGAGGTAAAGTGTTGGGTTCAAGTTAAACACTTGTGCATTTCACATATTAGATAAGAGGGGGTTTTAACCTAAATATTCAACATATGTTCATATATACGTATACATATACCTATACAAAGGGACTGCTTTGTCCCACAGCCTCTTTTCCTGCTATCACCTCCATTTCCCCCCATATGCTTTCCAGTCTCTGCCAGTTCATGTTGAAAACCGACTGAATCCCCAGCCAGCGTAAGACACCCTACTTCACCGTTTAAATCTCTCTTCCCATCAATTCCCGGACTGTTTGTTTCCCCACACCGCTACTGAACTGGGCTTCTTGTGTGGAGCTGAGTTATTGCAATGGTCTGGCTTCAAATTTGTCTTGGTCTTGTCCAGGCGACAAGGAAATGCATGCAAAAATAGTCTCCTAGGAAAACTGACCGTGGAAAATTCAGCTTAAGGAGCAATAAAAGAATTTACTGCTGTCACACAGAAACCAACAGGAGAATTTACATCCCCCACAGCAAGCCCCCTCTGGGGGCATTTCCATCCTCAGGAAGGGAGGGAGTGGTCCTCAGCGAGGCCACCTCGGAGGGCCAGCAGCTCCCTGCAGCACACGGCCATCCTTGCCCATCAACCAAGGACTCTCCTAGCTGGGCCCACTTGAGCGCTGCAGCATCTCCTGTTGAGGCTTTGCCCTCCCGCTTTGGGAAAAAAGGCGGCAGCAGCTCTTTGCCAGGAGCTGTCGCACCCCAGCCCATGTGAAGCGCAAAGGGGATTTTATATCCCCGGCAGGTGTGTTGGTTCCCCCCGACCACCCTCACCCCCTGTGCTTCCCGCAGCCGCACTGCTCTGTGTCCTGGGGTTTTCTCAGTGTCCCCTCTGTCCCCTGGTAATTTTCCAGTTGTTGCCTTTTGTCAGGTGGAGCACAGGATTTGCACTCCTCATTGACCTGGAGGAGGTCTCAGAGGGCTTTTTTGTCTTCTTTCATCTAGGCACTTCTGCTGTTTCCTAGCTCCCAGCCCAAAACTCAAGGGTAAACCAACATTCGGGCCTGCCACCTTCCAGAATCGCCTGAATACCCCAAACTGGCCTGCCTTGTGTTGGCACAGGGTCTGGGCAGGAGGGCAGGCAGACAGCCCCCGCCAGCCACAGTCCCTCATGGCCATATCGGCACTCTTTGGGCTGCGGGGGCGAGGAGGCAGGGAGGCGTTCCTGCAGGGTTTTTTTGGGAAGGACTTTCCTAAGAAGGTTAAGCCTGTGTGCACGGCTCCAGGACTGTGCACCACTCCTTGCAGAGCTGGGCAAGGGCAGAGAGCGGTGCACAGCCCTAAATACCTATTGTTTCCTGTGGCTGGCACACAGGTGCCCTGAAGACTTGACAAGTTTGTATACAGGCAGCTTTTCCTGCGAGCCGTTTCTCCAAAGTCTTTGTAATTTTTGTTTCGGGTTTTTTCAGTCTCGAGCTCTTTTTCCTGCTTTACGTCATGCTTTCCATTTTAGAGATGTCAGATGATCTGTGATAAACTGACAGTATGTGCAGGAGCAGCGAGGAGACGAGGTCCATTTTAATGAGACTAACTCTACTGGGTAGTGAAAACTGTGCCTCGACAAGCCCCTAGATCTTGTTTCTCTTTGCAAAGCATCTTAATAGCATAAAAGGATTTTTGCACAAATAAAGAAAGGCAATTCCCAAAACAGATCTCTTTCAGTAGCCATTGAAATGGAAAGTTACCGCTGAGAATTGCACGCTCCCCTTTAAGAGGTAAGCATGATCAGAAATCAGTATTCTCTTGGCTCCTGAAAACAGCCTGAAATATTTCTGACTGAACAGTGTGTTTGCTTGGGGTTCACCATTCACCTACCAGATCCTGCAAGCACCCTGCATTTCCTCTGTGGTCGTCCGTAGGAGTCTGAATAACCAAAAGCACAGGGGTGGGGAGACAGCAAGAGACAAAGAGCGTGTGAGGGAGGACGAAGCTGTGGTTGGACTTCAGTAAACGGAACCTTGCAAATAGATATGGAAATAAATGCTAATTATTATCATGCATGTGCCCTGACTTTGTTACTATGGCTTTTACCATCTCTTGAGAAGGCTGTTGGTACAACCCCTGCCCAGTGGCACAGAGATTTAATCACACATATGGACAGCGTTACCCTGCGCTGGCTCAATACGATGCACCCCTTCACTGGCACAGGCAGAGTTTGGATGCTCATGAATTAGGATGAGTGGAGACATATAGCAAAGCTCAAGGTAAATGTGAGAAGGCACCACAGTGGTCTCCAGTCCTTTGTCATTTCAAGAAAGGACTTGGGTGCCTTTCATCACCTATGTAGCATCATTATTCCCTGTGGATGAAGAAGTCAAGTCAACACAAAAACTTTCGGTGCTGCTACCATCTTGTAACTAGCATGTTGGTAGGCAACTAAATGCAAAGGCAATTTGGCGTGCATTTCAGGGCTGTATTCATTTTCTGACTCCCTGTGGAAATTACTGCTCGTTCTTACCTCCGAGGCAGACTCCAGTAACATGGCACGTGAAGCCGATCTTCATGGCTAAGTTATTAGTCTTTTGGGCAGACTGGGCTCATACTTCCTGCTGGTTGCCAATACAATCTGGATGAATTTTGGAGAGGTAATCGTAGTTCAAATAGGGTCAGCTGTACAAGGCCAAGGCTATTGATGGCTATTTTCTGAGGTTTGCTGTGGTCAGGAATGCCTGTGACATTTATTATTCAGATCCCTGCAGAAACCAGAAAGACATCCTCACTTAGGCCTTTACTTAAGGAATTCCTTACCATAGGATAGAGGCTTGAACTGCAATGTGATTACGTACAAACCTTCAGCAATTAAGTGATACACAAAATAATTTATGCATACCGGCACTAGCTAAATGCAAAAAGACAGCTAGTCCTGCTCCAAGTTGCAAATAAAAGCTCTCTTTCAATGGTGTATTTTTAACCTAGACACCACTAGCTTAATATGTTTTGGAGCATCTTCAGAGAGTAATTTTTATGGAATATATTTTTTAAATCTTGCTTTCCAGGGAAGTACTTTTTTATCTAGTACTCTTTCCTAAGCTATTTTTGGACCCCAATGCATGAATTCTAACATATTCTGGGCAACATTGTGAAAAAGTGAATAGATGAATAGGAGATGTAAAGTACTCCAGACTGCATACAAGTTATCCAGTCCAGTTTGCCTGTTCTCCATTGAAATGTGGATTTAGTGATGATTTGTTCAAGCCTGTGGGAAATCTTATTTAGCTATGTATTAAAAAAAAAATCAAATGTTCTGATCTTAACTTGTATTTCTGACTACAAATGACTCCTGTATTTTTTCAGCTAGGTCTGGAATATCTCTCCAAGGTAACTACGGTCTATTCTTGAGTTTGCTTTTTGTTTGTATAAGTCAGATTTATTTAAATAGGTGTAGGAAATTCCATATAACCAGTGATGAGAGGATGTTAACCGATTTTTAAAGGCCTGATCAGAACAACTGCGGGAAAGACGTCAACATTAACCTGATGGTCATTTCAAATGTTAATTTTGACTTCAGCAATACTAGATACTAAAATAGGTTCCCAGATAAGAATTATAAATCTTGCATTGAAGAAAAAAGAAAGTACGATCCTAGAAAACAGATGCAGATTTCTCCACATCTCTGCGAGTGTCCAGACTTTACACATCTGATCGATAGCTTTAGCAGTGGGATGTGTGTGTGATTTATTCACTTTCTGATCTTTCTAAGGAAGGCAACAAAACAGTATTAAAATCTCCTGTTGCTAGTCAGTGAGTAGAAGGTATTTGCCGTGGGAAGAGCAGTAAGGCTGGCTTGCGAAGGCACAGACAGCTGTAGCTATGGGTACCTTTTTGGATTAAGGTGCATGGAGTAAGGTGACAAAGAAAGCTTTGATTTCCATCCATCAGGACGGCAAGCAAACAGAACAAACAGAGCAGGTGGGCACGCGCAATGACACCACGATGGGCCAGAGGAATATCAGCTCAGCGCAGTGTAGCCACGTGCATCACCAAAGCGATACCAGGGCAGTGGGATGGATGAGTTACTGCGGTGCTCCGACCCAGCTGATAGACCTTGCACTCCTCTCTTCTGACAGCTAACGTAGATAGCTGCAACTAGGGCTTTTTCTGCACTAACGGCCCTCTTATTGCTCCTTTAGGGATCCTAAACGTTGCTAGCAGCAGCTTGGGGGCAAAAAAGCCCAGGGCCTTTGGGTACCACAGATCTCATCTATAGCCATGAAACAGCAGGGAAATGCCAGAGGCCATATGGAGTACAGCCGGTGGCAGTTACTGCCCAGGCCCCTAAAAACAGCTCTGTAAATGAGTTAACAGCATCACAGCAAACGCCTGCTTGTGCTTTCTGTGCCTTATTGCAGGGACACTGCATCTAACTTTGTGCCGCCTTGTACAATGAGGCACCAGAGACTGCAGTAAAGCCAGCTATTTGTCACCCCCTCCGAGCGAACCGGCGGGTGCCCTGCCTCACCAAAGCGGCACGGCAGCCTCGCCCGGCTCCCCGGCCCCCGCCTCCCGTGGGGAGCATCCGCCAGGTGCCCCCACGCCGACAGCTGACAAGATATGCAAAAAGCACCAGCAGCATAGAGATTACAAAGATGCATCAAAAAACCTTCTCTGTCTGTCTCCCCTCACAGTGGACCTGGCAGATCTTTGATGGGTTTGAAGCCCTAAAAGGAGATCTCTGTGTTCTGGTACTGCTTGAGCCTCCACAAAGGAGATGAAAAGGAGGAATAAAACATCTGAACAGCCCAATCTGGTCTGAACTGCATGCATTCATTACGGCAAAGATGGATTTCTTCTGGTTCCTCCTCCGTATCCTCCTCCTCAGTGGTGGCAGCAAGAAGCTTGACACTCCAATTACAGGATATTCATGTTAAACAGAGAAGAGGGACAGCCAGTCAGTGGCAGACGTTTAGGATATGGCATCCAAGGCTCCATGCAGCCAGCAGAAACCTGGAGGAACAGATTGAAACTATTCTAATGGCCCGGCTCCTCACAACTCTTTGGTATAGGCTTAAATTAGCTCCTAGCAGTCAGCGTTACCCATGACTTGAATCAGGGTCCAAATGTACTCACTTCACCAAAGCTACTGTGAAACGGGACTGGTGTCCCGGAGACTGGAAGGGGTCCCGTTGCGTGGGGCTGCTGTTGCAGCGTACCATCATGAAGTGGCTTTTCCATGCTTTTTTTCCCCCCAGGTTTGCCACTTGGCTGTACCGCATCTCTGAGCCCCCCGGCACAGCATCTCAGGCCAGGAGCGCCGCTTGCTCTATCCGTTTACAAAAGCCCGTGGCTGAAATCCATTCAAAGGCTCGTGCAAAAGCATTTGATGTTCATGACTCTGAGACCGCTTTGTCCTTTCAAACTTGAGAAAAGTTTTTGTCTTTTTTCCCCTCAGATGGAAATGATAATGCAGGCTAGGAAAAATGTCATTAATAATACAAACTGGAGGCCTTTGGGAGAAAAATTTAGTTTTGAAAAGTGACTACTCTGCATGAGTATGTCATGCCATCAGAAGTTTATCTGGATTTTCTTGACTCTTTACAGGTGCATATATTCCTCATCTGCCACACATGATCTTTTTCCCGTATTTAATTAGGGTATAATTATAAGTGCATACCTAAATTAGAAGAAACAAATAGAGATTCATCCATTCAGTAGGCATTTTTCTAGGAAAAAAAATATTTTCCTTCAGATACTGGTTTTCTTCAGGGTTTTTTTGTCTCTATTTTTAATTTAAAGGTACTTCTCTTATGTTTTATTCACTTGTTTTCATTAGGTAAAGGAATGCCTTGGCATGAAAACCTGTCCTGAATCCACTGCCTGCTTGACAGATATATACAAAGACTTGAAACATGAGAGGAAAAGCGGATGGTTGCAAGAAAGAAAAAAACCTAACCAAAAGAAAGGAATTAAACCTAGCACAGGGGCATGTATTAACACTGTGTGAGTGCCATTGCACGTGTTGGATCCTAGGAGCGATGCACAGCATCTTGCTTGACAGACTAAGACTGACAGACCTCGACGATGAATCTCTGCTGCCTTCTAAAAAGGCTGGCCCTTCTTTTTATCTCTAGATTGATCCTGACCAGTTTGCTGCAAGTAGATACTGCTCGAATTTCAAATATTGAGTGCTGGTATCTGCGATTGGTCCCACGCTGTAAATCACATGCTAATGTTTCTCTGTCTTGACTGGATGAGAATAAACATAATCATCAGGAAGAGGCCTTGAAGAAGCCACTGCGGCTTTAAATCTCTCAGGGAGCAGCAGCAGTTTAGGGAGAAGCGGCTGATAAAGCGGATTAGGGAATTCTAGAAAATTTAAAACCTGCTCCTTTCTGGGCCACACAGGCTCTGCCCAAGGCGTCATTCCTAGCAAAATTAGGCTTCTGTGAAATTTATTGCTGGGGTGCAGAATTTACATTTCAATTTCTCTTGTCGCAGTCCAGGCTGCGGTCAGATCCCGTCTGCCTGCCTTAGCCGCTCCTGCGCCACGCACACCTCTCCCCCGGCACAGCCCTGTGCAGCCCCCGGCCCCAGCCCGCTCTCCTGCTTCACCCCGGCTCTTTGGGGGGGTGCTGAGGACAACCACAAACACCTCTTCTGAAAGTTTAAGGAGAGCAAGGCTGTCCAAGGAGGGTTGCAGAAGTTGGTTGCTGTTGCTTTACACTATATCACTTCCCTCATGGCCAAGCAAGGGCTTATATTCTCAACCCCACAGAAACTCAGTGGAGTTGTTATTTTTTCCATTGCCAATAAATTACGCTCAGGGGATACCTGAGAAGAGGGAGGCACAAGCTAAGGCAGGCGACGACTGTCTCTAGATTTGTGGGAAAGGCCCTGTCATCCTCCCCAGGGGTCAGCGGGGCTCTGCTGGGCTCCACAGCCAGATATGCCCTCATGGCCCAGGGGATGCTGAACTGCTTCCACCCCACAGGGAAGGACAGGGTGGGAGGGCGGTAAGTCTTGAAGACATTGTCTGAGGAGTTGAAGAAGAGGAAGAAGAAAAGGAAGTAGAACATTTTGACAAGACAAATTTGGAGGGAGAGGAGAGTAGGAAAAGAAATAGTGAGAAATGGCAAAGAGTGCAAAATAATGAGATTGCTGATGATTAAGAAATTCTGGAGAGTATTTGGCTGAACTTTTTAACTGGGCCATCCCAGCGCCTTTGTGCCCTTTGTTACTCTCCTTGCCAAAGAGGTCACTAGCAGGAAGGTTTGCAGAAATGATGATCATTACAGGGATATTCATAAATATCCAGTATGCTGCCAGTCACAGGATAGGAACAGGCTGTATTACCTCTGGGCCTGACCAGAATTAGCCAAAACATAGAATCATAGAATCATTTAGGTTGGAAAAGACCTTTAAGATCACTAAGTCCAACCGTAAACAGCTTGAAATCAGCAATGCGTTCCTTTGTGGAGGGGTCTAAGTCCTAACACTGATGTCCTGACTAGCTGAAATTATGTCTAAATTTGAAAAGGAAAAAAAAAAAGCTTTCTCAGAGGTGTTTCGCAACTGTAAATGAGGCGTAACTTGCATCATCTATGAACTATGATGAACTGTTATTAGCATTTGAGTTCCTTTTCCCTTAGAAAGCCAGGCGGGGTTCTGACCCTGGATTAGGGGTCCCTCCTGACACTTAAATAGGAAGTGCATACGGAAATAGAGTTGTCCAGGGTGTCACCACCTTGAGGTGCACGATAGCTTGAGGTGTAAGGGTGGAGAATAAATGTTACTGCAAGAAAAGCTGCTGAATTTCCTTCTGAGAGACTGATAATCCCGCAGGCGTCTGCAGAAGCAGCTTTTGATTATCATTGCTGATGATATTAGAAGACATCTCTGGAGTCTGTCCTTTAAAAAATGTTTCCCTAGTGCTACTTGAAAACATATGGGTTGGGAACTGAAGTGAAAAACTGATGTTTTACTAACTCTCTTGGCATGATGGAGGCTTAGAAAATGATGTGCCTGATACCGGAGATGCATTTTTAACAGTAAATGAAACCAGACTGCATAAAAATTCAAAATACTAGATTGGTAAATGCAGATGAGAAAAGAAGTTGGAACAAGAAAAAGGGGCCAGTTAAAGAACCAAATGAGAAAAGATAGCTCAGACCTACGGTTGGGGTGAACTAGAGCAGCTCCACTAACTTTAGCAAACCTATTTTGAGTTGCATGAACTCACTGAAGATCTAGACATATACTAGCAACTTATACACAGGGTTGGACTAAACCAGGTCTAACAGAGCATTTTCAAATGCAGCGACTTCCTGAGGGCTTTATCAAGTAATAGGATGGGCAAGCTCAGACCGCAGTTTGGAAGGTAACAATTTTGAGGGGAAAGGAACAGAGGGATGGAGCCAGTGTTGGTGCATTTGGCCAGCTCCAGCTATCGCACCAGCAATGCCTAGTGAAGAAGTGCCCTCCTGGCACATCTGCATGGGTTACTGAAAGGAAACAGGAAGGGAAAAAAGGGAAGAAAAAGGAAAGAGGAAGGCTCCACACCCTGATTGTCCCAGGCTTCTTTAGTCTAGTATCTTGTCCATCTGCAAAACTGGGCCACAGTTACAGTATTTAACACAGATGTAACAGCCCAAGTTCTGGTGCCTCTTATCTGTACAATTTAAACCTTTTCCAAACAACACACACTAACCCCCAAAAGATGTTATATACCAGAACAAGTGTGCCCTATGCTGGAGTTGGATCAGGTTAGTTTTGCTGGTTTAATAGGATATTTAAAAAAAAAAAAAATTAAAAAGCATTATGCTGATACCGCTTCAGTGTATTCATCGGTCAAAATAATGGCTTTCAACAAGGGAGAAGGCCGGGTAGACTCCATCCCATCAGCTCCACCACTGTGGAAAAATTAATACATTTTGGTTGCTGCAGAAGATCTTTTGAGAAAATGCTATTTTGGCAAAGTGCAGAATCACTGCATCTCTTGACTGGGCATGCAGTTTCTGAGCGCCTGCCAGCAATTACTGATTTTGTGAACTTACTGAAGTAAAAAAGCATTCCCTTTCAGTGGCGTTCTGCTCCACCTCTGTCTCTTTTAGACTTGTTAGTCATCACACACATACCCACAGGAAGAGTCAGATGACCAGCAGATTTTTTGCCAGACACGTGCTACAAAATTCCTTCCCCTTCCAAGCTGCTAGATGGTGAACTTCAGGAGGTTTCTGTGTGATCTTAAGAAAAAAAGCAAACTGCTGCTGAGGTTGGCATCCTTCTGCACCAGTATGGGCAAGCTCTCAATCAGCTCCATTTCTGTAAACAGGTCAGATATTCCCCCCACCCCGCCCCCTGGAAATGATTTTTTTAAATGGCAGAACTTACATTTTTGCCGCACGGTGGTTACAGTGTCTGTTGAAGCCGTAAGGTTCTGCAGTATCCTAAAGTAATGGTAGATCCTAAAGACAGCTTTCATCTTTAGCCACAATCAATTAACATAATCTATTTTTCAATTTTCCCAGGCCCTCTTTACACTCTTTAGCTAGGAGCTTAACCTCTTTTCCAAAACCCAACATAGCTAAAAAACACTTAATATCACTCTCAGTTCTTATAGGAATCAGAACAGGTTTTGCTTTTGTCTACACAAAGAAGTTTTTTTCAGTGTCTTGAGGTGCTAGGGTTTTTCCAGATGTGACTCAAGCCATGATTTCCCGTTGAAATAAGCTTTTATCCAAGACATAGATCGTGTTATGAGAAAATTCAAATGATTTTATTCTAGGCGATGTCTAATTAAATTGAACAATAAAAATTGTTATCCTTTATGACCGTCAAGCAATTAAGTGACCTGGTGATAGGGAATTAAATCAGTCTTCTTCCTCTGAAATGACAGCTGAAATAACAGAGGCACTGTTCTTTGTCTACTGTATGTGTGCTGGAGAGGAGGCAGAGGAGGAAGGATGGGAACAGGATGATACACAGTCAGAAAAATCCTGCCCCTGTTGCAACTGCTGAGCTGTTTCCCATTAACTTTCCAAAGGGCAGAATTTCCCCCATTGTGTCACACCTTCTAGGACAGCTTCATAAACAAACAAACAAGCAAAAAACCCCACCTTGCTTCTACTGTGATTTATAATATTCCCCAAATTGTTAATCTAAAAAGCTCTTTCAGTATATTTTGCTGCCTTTCTCTTTCTTTTTCTTTGGCATCCAGCCGTTCAAATGACAGTGGAGCAAGAAGAGTACATGCTAGCTCATTGAAGGTGTGTGCCAATGAACTTGTAATTTAAACATGACACAGTGGAAACTGGATTAAGGACATTTGGGTATAAAACCAGGAGCATCTAAAGTGGCAAGACTGTGGCAAATTCAGCAGCATTGTAGACTGCAGCCTCTCCATCAAAGATGGGAGATACAGCCTCAGGGCCAGGTGACTGCATAGAAAGTTTTCCCTTTTGCACCACTACAGCTATCTTAATTATAGCAACTTAATTCAATTGGCATACAGTTGCTTTCATTCAGTGATAAAAGTGTCCATGGTGACACAATCCAAGACAAAAAAGGCACATGTATATGGAAATAAGTGAGTCTGTTTGGGACATTATATTGGCATAAGTATATTATATAAAAATTGTGTCCCATCTAATGCTTTTTCCAGGGCATCCAGTCTTTGAGTGGCTGTTGATTATACAGCACTGTGTGATAGGACCATCATGTACAAGCATCAATGGGTGTTTGCCTATCCAATAAAACCATATACAAAAAGCAATTCCATACAAATGATCTCAATAATTTGGCTGAAAGCTTGTAAGGCAGTAACAAATGGACAAAAAATATGCATTTATTTTGGTGCCGCTTACCAGCTAGTGTTAGTTACTTGTCACCAGACATCTCATTTGCACGGATGAAAGGTTGTTTTGTTTCCTTCTCCCCAAACTGCCATAACCATGATCTACTACTGGACTCCCTTTGAGAAGAAAAAAGTCACTATCAAATGTCCCTCATTACATGGCAGAGGCCATCTGGAACAAAGTTGCTGTTAGCCTACATAGATTTGGTCTAATTGTTAATTACTGTAATTAATTAACTTCCATGGATGGAAAAAGATGAAAACAAAAGCTAAAGAGCAAGACAGTTTCATGCAGAAGATGTTTCTACAGCAGCTGAATACTCCCTGCTTTCACACCAGTTGCAAAAGTTCCTGGTTTGGGCTTGGAGTTTTCCTTGATGATGGTGGCATTAATAATTTCCAACAGTGACAGACTTCAGAGTATCAAAAGAATTAGAACTGTAGTGTCAGAAAATAGGAACGTAAGCCACACAGAGCGAATGCAGAGTTTTTTTAATGTGTTTAGATTTTAAAACCTTTTAAGGGATAGCATTGCAGGCTTCAAGTGCCCTAGCAAATCATTAATGATAATATGAAATCCCAGCAGAATTATAGCAGCTATTTCACCATGAACTTGGCCATCCAACCATGTAAAGAGAGTCCTTTCCACCTCTGAGTCATTACCAAAAAAGCGTCATCTTTCCACCAATCTAGCAGAGTAGCCTGATCAGAGACTAAAACTAGAAGAGTGACCCATACTGGCTGTATTTGTTACTCAATATAGAGTTAACAAAAAGAATGACCGGAAAAATTCATACAAGAAAAATTCTTCAAGGATTATTAAATATCTCAAGAAGTTGTTGAGCTGCAAACAGTTGCAGGCTGGAAGAGTCCTTGGAGGGAGCATCCCTACATGCTTGTCCTGTTCTTATACTTCCTAGGCACCCACTGTTGGCTGCTGTCAGCTGCTTCTGGACTTGTGTTCAAGACAGCTACTTCAGAGGCAGATCGTAATTACTGGTCTATTTTTAGATGCTCTAATTTTGGCAGAAGGCCAAAAGTTGTAATAATACAGCTTTGGTATTATTTGTCATCTCCAGACATGGAAAAGGGCCATGAATTCAGTATAGGGGTAGATAATGTAGATATATTAGAATGCATTATTATCTACAGTGTTGCCTGTTGCCAGTTTCATTTTTATTGCATGGCAAAGGTGAACACCTTTAGGTAGTTCAGAGATCCCAAAGAGTAACAAATTACCAAGAATTCATCTATTCAGCATATATATGAAGCCATCAAAAAAGACTGTTGGCATGGTGCTAACACTCTCTGATCTACATTATGTGTTGGCAAAGAAAATTTGTCCGCCATTGATGGTGGGCAGATACTGAGGGCTGAAATAAGGTGGCACCTTATTGTTCTTCAGCTGAAATGTAGCTCATGGTAACAACATTCACGAGTCTCTGATTCCTACTGGAAACTGAGGTGCATTTGGTTTTGGGAAACCACAAGTATATTTTTATTTCACAATGTCTTAGTGTTATTCGTAGAAAAAAAAAGAGATCCACCCAGACTTCTTTTTTTCAGTTAAAATGAGAAAAGAAATGGAATGAAAATAGCAGTCAATATGGAGGAAAAAATGGGACATTCTTCCACAGCTTGCTCTTGCGGGCATCAGACTTGACAGTGTTTGCTGGATCCTTCAGGATAACTTAACCTCAGCTAGAGGAGACTGCACCTAGCCACTTAAGTGAGCAAACTATTATACTAGTGCTGAAGTGCGTTGGCTTTTGATTGGTCTCCAGGCTTAACTAAAGCATTTTGGATATGCTCTAGAAGAACCTGCGTGTTCTAGATCCTAGATAATTTTGGCATCTGTCACATGATGGGAAAAGAGGAAAAGATACACAAAAAGTTCAAATACCGTGAGTTTTCAGAGAAAGGTGCAAAAACTCTGTCATTTTGGCCCTAAAGTTTTATTCTGACTAGACTGATGTTATATCATCTTGTTATATCATCTCACATTATATCATCTCACATTATATCATCTCATCGCTGTTGAGTATTTTACTCCTCAAAAGGTTCTGGCCTCAGTGGTATCCTGTCACTGCCCATTCCCCACATTGGTTCTCCATTCTGTAAAAGAGTTTTTAAAGTTTGCCACCTTCTAAATATATTGAAGTTTCCTTCTTGTTGTGGGATGAGAAGTGGTGGCTAGAAATGTCCAGCTGACGTTCTCTTTTGCCTCTCTCACTTCCCCTCTAATTCATTTTCCGCGTCGGTCTGACACAGCCTGAGATAGTTGCACTTCAGGCCACATTGCAAGACCCATCTATTATTCTGTCTTTTGCCAAAGAGGCTGATTTGAAGGGGTGTGAATTTTTGTGAGGCTTCGGAAGTGTTGAATTGACTTTCCTGTCACTTTCACTACGTTTTACTTTCCGTGGGTTACAGTACTGATGGAAATATCCTTATAGTCTATGATAGGCACATTCTATAAATAGCATGTGAAAGAAATTGAAATGTTTTGAAAAATTAAGAATCATCCAAAAGTTTTAAAAATATAGGTGCTGTATGTAATCAACCAAAAATAACCACTGCATTTTTATTTTTGGCAAAAGATATGTAGTAAGAAGGAAAACTATGCAGTTTAATTTGCTCCTCGGTATTAGTTCTCATAGTATTTGCCAGTAATGGCAACATTATAATTTGTAGAATTAATTAATGATCTGGCATCTGATTTTGATTCATTAATGCTTAAGCCAGCTAAGTCTCAATTATCCTCTGGACTATTTATTCCTTAACAAGCTTTTAGCTAATGTGATTTCAAAAATATGAAAATAGGTCTTAACTTGCCTTTAAGAAGTGGCAATATTTTAACACTCCTCTATAAAATAAAGGAACCTTCATATTTTTTGTTCCATTATAGTTACATTCAGAATTAGACTTGGGGATTTGCAATGTATTCACTAAATATATATTATATTTATATGTACCTGGAACCTGACTTCAATTTAGTCTTGATTAAAAAATGTACTGAATTGGAAACTGTGTAATAAAGGATGCCTAAATCATACTGACCCAGAATAGCTCGCTCACTCAGACAGTTAGCAAATAAGTGCACAAGCAAGCAGATGATACGAGAATTCAAAATTAATTCTATTCTCAGAGGATGTATAGACTAGGAGATAGCATCTGATTCTATCTGCAGAGGTGTAAATCCAGAGTAACACCTTGGCTAAAGCCTCGTTACCCTGAATTTGATTGCTTATCCTGCAGATGATCAGAATTGGACCCTTCTGTGCCCAAGGCTAGGTTAAAGTAGCTGAAATATCCAGTACTACTTCATGACATTTTCGTGATGCAACTGAAAGTCTCTACCGATTTCTAGGTATTTATTATTTATAACTAATCCATTTACCAAAGTAATTTAAAAACTCCTGAAATTTCCTCCGAATGACTGGTATTTTTAAAAGTTCAATCACCACATCCTTTAGGAAAATCTGCCTGATGGAGTTATTTCTTGTGCTGCAATTGTGTTGTGATAGGGGGCATTCACAAACTGCATACCTTTGATTTGGGATTGTCAGGCACCAGTCTGAGAGCTGGTCTGAACTGATCTTGGGAAGATGCTTCTCTTGCTGGGCTCTGATGTGATGTTCCTATCTGCCATCCTTGTACCTTGTCCCCACTCACATCAAAACTTAAATGCGTAATTACAAAGACAGGTAAACAAATGAATCATGGATGTTTTAACCAAATAATCTTAGTTAATTGCTTTAGGTACTGAGATTTGTTTTGAAAGTACCTTCCGAAAGCTTTCAGGCGTTATGTAAATGGCAGAAAATACAAAACTAAGCCATCAGTGTTGCAGTACATGAAATAACTCATCTTCTCCTGAAACCATGCTTCCTTCTCCTAAGAAGTCATTCAGTGGCCTCCCAATACCTGCATTATTGGTATTAATGTCGTTACGTAGTTATTCTTAGTTCATAATGCTGTGACATCAGCTAGAGGTTTCCCCACCCTTCTCATCAAGAAAACCCTAAGATGAACATCCAAGAGTATCTTCCTTCCCATTTTTAGATCAGTAAGTCTAGCTCCTTCCAGTCCAAGCCATAAAGTCAGCCTACATTGGTAGGACTTTTAATGGAGTGAGCTGTAATGCCACCTTCTCTTAGAAACTCAAGGAGCTGTTAGCTCAGACAGCTTCTAAAGGGCTACCCCAAAACTACCGAGTGGGTGGACTACTGAAGTCCCAAGCTGTCCGTGGTTTTAAAAATCAAAGCCCATTTGCTGAGTCAGATCCTCTGGCCCACTGAATCTGCGCTGCGATGCTCTGGGGACAGAAGGCAGCTCTAAACCCAGCTTATGTGGCCGGCACAGAACTCCCAGGTGGTCACAAAACCAGCTACCGGAGACATATCAGAGGCAACAAACAAAGGAATCCATCTCCAGATACTGAAGCACAAGGAAAAGTCCAAGTTACCTGTGTTGTTATGCCAAGAGTTCATTCGGACTAAGAGGTAAATAGAGACGGTTGAGCTTGATCTCTAAAGCTAGGGCTGGACTGCTGGAAGCACAAGCTTTCTCAATTGCTTAGAGAAAATGATTGAGCGGAGAAATCAGAGCAGCCCTGATCGCTTTTAATCAACTGAATGAGGAGGAAGGAGGGGAGGTGGAGGCTTGGGAAGAAAAATATGTAAAGCTTAAAAAGTTCCAGCTGCTGTTCTCTAATGGAGTCTTGGTTCCTCACGAACGGTGGAATAGTTAGGCCACCTGGTGGTAAACAGCAAACCAACAACCTTTGCAATTTCCAAGCCACAATAAGTATCTTGAGGATCAGAGAGCTCGGGGAATTGTCATAGGCTGGGGAGCCTTTCCTTCCCAGGTGGCTGGTGTGCAGTCACCGCTGGGAGACAGCAGCCAGCAATGGCTTCCATCAGTCGCTATTGCAATGCAGAATAGACAGGTTGATCTGGTGCCTGGCCAATTTCTGCCAGACACCTGGCTCCATCACAAAATCTTCCACCACAGCCAGCTTCCCCTTTGCCTCAGGAGGGAGGCAAAGGAGAAAGCAGTCCAGGGGCAGCTGAATTAGGTAAGCTTGTGAAGTAGGAGCTTGACGTGATATTTGTTAAGTGGCTGAATGAGGACCTACCTCTGCCCCTAAACGCAGCATCAGTTCTATGCAGGTAAATCAAGTGAGGCTCATCTGAATGGTCACGATTACACATTTGAGATTCATATTTTAATGAATATTCTACAATATAATTTTCATTTCCGTGTCTGCAACTTGTTTCTTCCAGCAAATCTACTCACCAGAAGTATTGCAAAGTATCAAACATAAACGGAGAGTGCATGGAAGATGCTAAACCTTTTGGTAAAGTTCTTCTTCAGAAGCACTTCTAAGTACTCATCTTTAATATCTACAGAATTTAGCTGAGCTGGGCAGTGGTATATTGCCAGAGGGCATTCGCAGATGGGTTCAGTACAGGAAAATGAATATAAATGGAAATTTGTTTGAAAATGTAATTCTTCCTTCATTGAACTGTCAGTTGTTTTGCCCAATTCCATCCACTGGAGCTTTAGTCTGATCCTAGTGAAAACAAGTAACTGTGTCCAGCAGTTGCTGTTCTGCTGAGCATTGCTCCTAGCTGCTCTCTCCTTGCTGCTCTTGCCTGATTCCCTCACTGCATTCCCTAACACTTGAAAACTCACCAGACTTGTGACTCACATTTTAATCTTATCCAAGTCACAATGTTTATTTCACAGGATGCCCAATTAAACGGTAATTCAATCTGCTCTGGAGTTGTTTCCTTCCCCTCTGGTGATTAGTATAACCTGAATAATGTAGGAAGCACAGAAAAAAAAGGCAGTAAACAACTTCAGTGACATCGGGAGACCAAGCTGCAAGTTCTCTCACTGAAGAAGAGGGAAAAAAGGCATGCACAAAAATGTTAACATGAGTCGTAATTTCTAATGTTCTGTGACTGAAGAACAGAAGGGAGAATTATGCTTAGTATGTCTTATGAACTCCCTTTAAGCCTGGGGAAACACGAGTAGGTGTGGGGCTGTGCAAGCCACAGAGAGTGAAAGAAAATCTCTGGCCCCATTTTCCCTGTCCTTTCGAGCGCCTGCTGTCACCCTTCATTGAAGCTAGTGCGCAAGTACGCCAGTTCCTTGCATCCTGCCTCCGACGCAAGTGCTGGAGCTCTGTGCTCTCAAAGCGAAGGAGCACACTCCTTCCTATCACTTGCTGCATGCTAGTGTCCAGAAGCTCTAAAAACCTATCGGCTACCAGCTCACTGATTGACCGAAGGGGATTTTTATCGTGGCACAGACTTGCATACTTTCTTGGTGCTTTCTTTTCATCTTCACATAGGCATGTCAAGTGCCATGTGATGCACATAGATGTAACTCTACTTGTTATCTGCTCCACAAGTGCTCCACAAGTAGCCTTCTGCAGGACTCAGGCTTACATTGGAGGCATGGAAATAGAGGTGGAGCTCTGCATAAAAAGAAGGGGCTGTTTTTCAAAATAAGAAAGAAAATTTAACTAGACTGTTAAATGTTACCTGGTCTTTAAAAAGCAAGCAAACGAAAACCTCTTGGGAAACACCAAATGTGAAAACCTGTGTAGGACCACAGCTCAGAGCTACTTCCTTTCCCAACTTGTACAACTGCTAAGGCAAAGCCAGCTCAGAGTTGAATATCGCCAATTACTCAGGAGAAATGCCCTGGTTTCAGGAAGGCCCTTTGCTCACTGGAGCAAACTCAATGGCGATGCAAGCGCAGGCAGCTCTATCGAAGACCTCTCCTCTGGACGCAAGTGCTTAAAACAAAATGTGCCACCGGTTCCTTACTTTACAGAAGCATCACATGCTAGTTACTGAGTAGAGGCCAGGTTGTGCCTCTGGGCTTTTCTGTCCATGCACTGAGACAAACTGTGATCAGGGGCTTACAGGGGGCAGCTGAGGGGTGCCAGGAGTCCTGCAGAGCCAAGCAAAACTGGCAAGGACACGGAGTCTGTAGGCACGTCGTGGGGCAGCTCTCTCAAAAAGCCAGGTGTTCTCTCCAGCTTGCAAAGGGAGCAGTTTTGTGACTTAGGAAGAAATATTTCCATTTGAGCTCCTGCTGCAACGGTGCTCGTTACTCTCAGCTGTGCCTAAGTGGCGTTACAAGGAGCTCCTCGCACAACGGGCCCTGTGCCTGCCTGCCTTTTTTTTTCCTCTGAGGGGGAGAAGTTTGGCGCTTGACTTTTTTGGTGATAACATTGTAAAATTCTTCCTAAAGATATTTTCAGTGTGCTTTGCTGAGACTTTCTAAAAAAATATAGATTAATTGTGATAATTAAATTTCCCTCTGAGTGATTTCTTTGATAAATGGGTCTAGTTAGGACTTTCAATTAAGCACCAGGCCCTGCTGTGAAGTCAGACTGAGCTTCGTGTTGCAGGCATTTATTGCCTCATTTACACAGAGACAATCTGAATTATTTTACATTACACTGTTTTCTTTATCTGTCTTTTTTTACACAGGTATTAGAATTCCTATTAACCCTTCTATCAGGGAGCCAATTAAAAAGGTATGGTCAAGCAATTTTTAATTATTTTGGTTTGGTTTAAATAAGCTTCCTGGAAGCACAGTACTTGAAATCTTTCTCTTGTCCATACTGCAGCCCTTTGCTGCATAAACTTACTGGTTTGTTACTGTGCAGATCCTCACAGACTCCAAGTTGGTGATAAAAGAATATGAAAATAATATGAAGTGGGGAAGAAAAGACACTGACCACAAAGACAACATTTTGATGAATGGCGGTAATATGCAACAATTCTGGGAGCAGCAGCTTTTATGTTTTTGCATTGTCCAAAGTTGTGAGTAAATGGTAACTACTGCTTGGAGAATTTCAGTTATCAGGGGTGCACTTCACCTTTAAGGTTGCTATGTTTTAGTTACATCCATGCACTTGAGCATGGTTGCATGGTCATTTTGAGTGTGGATTGAAGTATTTAAGATACACAATTTTTACCTTTTATTATGAAATTGGGACTATTTGCTTGTTTTTCTGGTTACTGGTATTGATGGTTACAGAAAAATATGCATGTGACTGTCAATCACTGCTGTTAACCATGAAGAATGAGAGGTCCGCTAATTTAATAAAAAAAGCAAAACTCATCCAAAAGAGGATCTTTTTTAAATACAAAATCCGCATCTAGACACCAGAATTCACTGTCATGGATAACAGAGAAGAAAAAGTCTACTAGACTTAGAAAATGGTTTTAAATTTTTATGAGTTTTCTGTAAAACCATCCACAGCTATGCTAGCTAAGATGAAATTGTAAGGTTTACCAACTGATGTGCTTTGAGATATAAATCAGAAACTAATTGTCTGACATTAGGGAAAAACATGTTTTTCTCTCCTCCCACACTACCCAACAAAAAATATTTCTATTTCCTTTATACTAGGTAGTACATTTGAATCTGTGTAACGAGAGTATATACATTTCTGATTATACTTTTGAGCTTGATTTTGATGCAACCAGTGAAATTGATATGCTTCCCAAACGAGAGTTAGGCAGAGGCATACTTTAATTTGTATTAAACTGAACCTTTTTTGGGAGGCGGGAGGATTTCAAGGGAATCTCTGCCATGTAAAGAAATCATGCTGTCTGTCCATATATGAATCTAAGCACAGTCAGACCTCAGATTGTCTGCATGGAGCAAGAGATATTAAATGAGTTGTGACTATTGAGAGTTTGAATAATTGATGGAAATTTCAATGCAATTAATGTAAAGCAAAGGACACGAACTCATTGCTGAGAAATTAGGGTTTGTGGATTATTGAGGTATGGCAGTAAATCCAAATGTCACCCCCCCCCCTTTTTTCTCCAACATAAACCAGCAAACCCCATGCTTCTAATGCAGAATTGTTATGCTCTGGCATATCTAATTTCTTAAACTGGTAAGACAAAGACGACTGATACCAAATAATATAACTGTACATTTTTAAAATCCAAATGCTATTTTAAATGTAAGTTAAAATGAGAACATTGTGTGGTTAATATTTATCTAGCATCCTTTCTCTTTGAGGCACATCTTGTCATATAGGACTATGCTGTTAAAGTGGTTCATGGGAACGATGTGCATGACTCCTTCTTTTGCTAATGGGAGCTGTGTGCATAGAACAATTTAGCTGTTAGTGCTCTGAGGAGAAGAGAACTTGAATAGCAGGGGCTTGGAGAGCAAAATAAAAAGAAAGCTGCTAAGGGCATTTGAAAATACACTCACTATTCTTTTTCTTCCTAAGCATTGCTGCAGTAAACAACTGCTTCAAGATTCCTCTTTAAGTAAGTGGCATGAAAAGGAAAAGAGCATGACTTTCTATCAACAGCCATTCAAAATGTACCCAGGGTCCCAAACTAACCTTGGGGGTAGGAAAGGCTTGTGGGGGGAGGGTGCTGCCGGGGTGGTTGTCGGGTTGGTTTCTTTCTTTGCTGGCCAGTGGTTTAAAGAAATTATCCCTAGTGGGAGCATTCTGACCCAATTATCAGGGACGCTGCGCTTCCTATGGGGAGTGTATTTAGGCCTGGATTTTAAAAATACAACTGCCTAAAATTAGACTCCCAAATCCATGTAAAGCGCTAAAGAAATGGCCTGGTTTTCAAAAGAATCAAATATCCACGGACTCCGGGTCAGGGTCCTGACCCAGCAAAGCACATGAATATTCTCCCCAACCCCCCATCCTGAGGCAACGTGATTGCTCATGCATTTAAGGCTAAAGTGCTTAAGTGCTCCCTTAGGTAGGGGTTAGGGAACTTAAACATGGGTGTAGAATCGACTGAGCGCCATCCACTCTTTTAGATCTTGGCCGTAGGGAGGTTTTTTCATTTGATTGTTTTTTTATCACTTTGCTTGTGTAGAATTTTGCCAACCAAACCATATGCAGCAAAGTGCTTTTAAACACGTTGCAAACCTTGGCCCCGAACCCTGCCAGGACAATTTCCTTCGGGGAGCGGGCTGCAAATATACAAATTGTTGTAGGGCTGCGTACAACTCCTAAGGTCAGGGCAAATGTATACCACACGGGAGAGTGGCTTCTTTTAAAGGCTAAGCCAATAGCAAACTCTTCCTGATGATTAGTCGGGACTAGAAGAACCTGGGATATTAAAAAAAGCCAAAGAGCACCATGCCTCACACAGCCCTTTCCTAAATGTTACGATGTAGATCTGTTAATGGGTAAAAAGATGGCTTAAGATACTGGACCAGGACACAGAAAC
This sequence comes from Balaeniceps rex, assembly GCA_013401315.1. Lineage (NCBI taxonomy): Eukaryota > Metazoa > Chordata > Aves > Pelecaniformes > Balaenicipitidae > Balaeniceps > Balaeniceps rex. The sequence goes on from VYZW01004435.1 coordinate 121,569, forward strand.
CCTGACTCCAAGCCCCACTTCCACCAAAAGGTTTACATATGACCCTGGGCAAGTCACTGCCTATTCACTTCTAAATCCGTGAAAGGGCAATATACTTTTCTGCCTTTGGAGTGAAGGGAGACTAAAATCCATTAGTGATTGTGAGGTGCTCAGATATTAAATTCTTAAGTGCCTAGATACATCAGTAGAGGAATTTTCCAAAGAGACATTATTGAACAGATCTGTGCATGCTTTTTGGTAATATTCGTCATAATGTGTTGTTGTATATCTTTATTCCTGATGTTTTATTTATTACAAAGTATTAAAGGTTGGGTTTCCTTACGGGGGTGGATTGACTTGGAGGAGTTCCACAGGGAAAGAAAATGTTTTCCATGTTATAAGACTAATAACATAACAGGGAAAAGAAAAAGCTTATGTTGCCATTTGATTGAGACAATAAATAAATGCCTTCACTTTGGCCCATAGCGTACCATCTAACTACTATGTTCTTATGCCTGTTCAGTCTTAACTGCCTTGCTTTTCACTTATTGTGTTTTCTTCTACTTCTAGAACCCATGTACTAAATGTTACAAAAAAAAACCCGAACAAAAAACTCCCAAACAAACCCTCCAAAAATCATTCAGGCCATAACAAATATCATTCCATATTTCCTGAATTGAATGTCACTGTGGGATGGTCCCCATGACATCAACAAAAATGCCATATTACTGTTTAATTGTCAAGTCCTGCCTAAATCTGCCCATTAGTGACAGTAATCAGGACAGAAAAGAAGCCAGGTTATAGACACCAGGGTCAGCTTAAAGCTGAGGGAAGATGGGCATATGACAGGAAAAAGAATTTAAAAGAGTGACTTTGGGGAAGCTGACTGTTTCTCATACTTAAACCAAGGCTATATCTAAACGTTATGCTTAAGTTCTCACAGAAAATTTTTTTTGCTGTATTTTGTGTTTTCTCATTTCCCGTTTGTGTTCTTTCAGGCATGTAACTTTTAGTCATATTTTGGCAATCAACATAAACCTGATGATCCTCCTAAGCCTTAGTTCAGAGTAGTTGACAGAGGCTGCATTGCTTTCAGGTCTTTAGTAATTTGGGCACTCTTTCTCAGGATGCAATCTTCCTTGGACTGCTGGCTCTGCAGGGGATCAGTACCAATGAGCAAAGCATTCTCACTGAGGATAAGCCTGACTTTACAATCCAGTATCTTGTGTTACAGCTGTCTACTGCATCACACTATCTGTCCTGGCTTCCCTTATGCTCATTGATGGTTGTTTCCTGTGGTCTTCTTTTGGGGCTCTTTTTGCCTTTTATTAAGGATCCCTTCGGGAAACTAAATTCAACAAGTGGTACTATAACTAGCTTTTACAGAGGTGACAATCATATGTTTATATTTTAATATCATCAGTGACTATGTTCTGTAACACAACAGAATGTCTTCATTTTCTTAGTCACTATTCTGAAAGTGTTTTGGGAGCTTTCAGATTAAAAGGCACTAAATAAAATGCAGGACTCTACTATCACCCTAAGCACGGCTCAGACTAAAACTTCAACTTTCTGCAGTTTTCACACAGTTGCTTTATATCCCATTTGATACTTGTCCTATTTATCCAATACTTTGATACAGAATTCGTAACGCTGCACTCTGCTTTATTACTCACAGTAATTCCTTTCTGTCTGCTTTTGGCTGGTACTGTAAACCACACAGGCTGAGGTTCTGTGTTGTATTGGTATTGCTAAGGTACTTTAACTCACTTTTGCGTAATTTGGATTCTGATCTGATCCCAAAGATCGCTCACTTTATGAGTTGTATCAGCCTAAAGAGAGCTCTCAACGGATAACTCTGCAGTTCAGAGCCACAGACAATCCTTTTAGAGTGTTTTGTGATACAGCCATATACCCTTTTCTCTCTAGCAAGCACCAGGCATTGTTGGAGGTTGGTCAGAGCAGGTAGTAGAATCACATAATCACATTTTGCTAATAAAACTGAACTCAAGTTATCAGAGAATAATAACAATTCATGACATATCCCTGTCAATCTTCAAAGGACTTACAAAAAAAGGGTTAGAGCCCCTGTATTAGTTAAAGCAAGAGATGCTCAGTTTACAGAGTAGGAAACTAAGGCAAAGACTCTGTTTACTACTGCCTACAAAAATAGCTAAGGATCAGGCTTTTAAAGTAGTTTTCTACCAAGTACAAAGGGCAAGAGGTGAGGTCTAAGAATCTTCAAATGTTTGGGTTTTTTCTCCTTCCTGCTGTTTATAGCCCTTCTGTTGTATTTTTCAGAAAGAAACAAAAGCCCATAAACTTTTGCCTTCTTTTCCCCCTGCCCTTTTCTGGAAGAAAATGACATGAAGCTAAAAGGTTGCCCCTAGACTTGCTCTACACTGATTGACAAAAAACAAAAAAAGGAAAAAAACAGGGGAGGGGGCGGATTTTGATTAAAGGCGTTTTGGCCAACACTTAGAGTGGAACACACAGCACTGCTGTTCTGTTTCCGCTCTTTGCTCAGTTACCCACAAGACCCAAGCCACATTCATGCAATTTGCTCAGCCCACAGCCTGAAATCAATGAGGTCTATGCAAGAAGAGAGCACCTGCCGCAGGCTGTTACTGGCTTTATTTATTGCCTGTATTATTAGACCACGCAGGAACCCTAACAAAAAATATTGTCTGAAGCACTGTGTAAACATCGAACAAAATGATGGCCCCATCCCAAAGTGATTACAAACTAGTAGAGGACAAGAGACCACAGACGGATACAAACAGACAGAGGGAGAATAAAGGAAATGAGAATGCTCAGTGTGGCTGACAGCAGTATTACCTCACTAGCAGCCTAAAGCTTGTCAAAGCTTTTGTAGACGTCATGGCAAAGGAGAGCTTTAAGGAGATTCTAGAGAGCTACCAACATAAATCTGAGGGCGTTTATGCAGGGTAACCTCCAAGTATGCGAGAGACCATAGAGGAGAAAATGAGAAAGGGCTTGCTTTGAGATGAACACAAGGGGATGGTACCTCTGAACAAAAGGAGATAGTCCATTTTAAGGTTTTAACAGCGTTTAATGCAGTCGCAGCTGCCCGCATTCCTGACTGCCTTTAACAGTGACCCCCTTTTTTTGCTCCTGACCAATCCTGTTCACCCACATCCTGCTCTAAAAAGGACCAAGCACGGCAGAGCTGGAAGTCTGCTCAGGCAGGGCAGTTATTGGAGCTGCTCTGTTCCCTGTTCCTGCCGCTGACAATGAGAGATGATAGGTAGGGTCCCAGGGGGCCTTGAAAATGAAGACAGGCAGCTTATGTTGATGTGAGATAGGGGAGGGGGGAGGTAGCGCAGGGATGCCAAGAGAAGAGTGACATGTTCAAAGAGACAGGCTAGGAAAATGATCTTTGAAGCAACAGCAGCCGCATGCAGTATGATTAGGGCAAAGGCAAGCCTGCATGTGTCAAGGCCAGAGAAAAGGACTTTGCAGCAACTGAGCCGTCAAGTAACGAGAATTTAGGCAAGAATTTTAGCTGCATGGAAGAGTGGGAAAAGATGCATCTTAAAAGCTGGAAGATTTAGGAATTGGGGGGTGGAGTGGTATAAACAGCTGAAAGATTGAGGTTTACCTGTATGTAACAGAGGTCAGAACTGATGCTCCAGTACAGTCATGAGTGACAGATAGCATGGTATGTTGTCCACGAGGAAAACAAGGTGGGTAGAGGGCTTGGGGGCACGGAGAATAGTAGCAAGCAAGAAGTCGAGGCATTCTCTCCCTCTCATCTCCTGTTCCACTCTTCCCTCTGCAGCTATTTAATACAGGCAGCTATAGAGTAGCTGCCTAGGATAAGCCAACAATCCAGCAAAGAATTTAAGTGCAGTCCCGCTAATAATTTGTTTCTCATGTGGTCTAGATCCTGTTCAATATACCCAGGAGGTTGTGTCTCTCATCTAACTCAGAAAATATGAATCCTTTCCTCCATGCTCAGTAATAAGCTGCACAGACCTTGTGCAGTTTTCTGCTGCATTCCTGGAATAAGATCACCAGCAAGATTAAGGCCTCTGGTTGTGAGAAGGGAGATTTCACTGGATTAAATGTTATCCAGTCGACTTCTGAAACAGAGGATAAAATACAAGAGAGAACAATGAATTACATTACTGAAAATATCACAGACCATGGTGGTGGTGAAAGGGATAATGAAAGACCGAAAATTTAAATCATACACAGAAATAAAAATCAACAGGGCAAGTACTGCAGGGCCTACAGTTCTCATTTGTTGCCAGAAGAGGGCACTCGTGGCTTTTTTTTTTTATGACTTGAGAGATTTAAATCAAGATTTCCCTTGGTAGCATTTCCCAGGCATAAATCAAGCGCAAATGAATAACCTTTGATTTATCATTCCTAATGGAGATGTACATCATATTGGCGTGTCATCACATTTCAACATTGGCCATTATGATGCCAATCATATAGTAATTTTCTTCCGTGTCATAATCAGCGATGAAGACGTACATTTCCATTCAGTACAATTAGATTTTCATGTTTCGTAATGGTAGCTGAGGGCATTAGGCAGAATACCTGCTTCTGCTGCTTCTAACTCTTTTGTGCTCATATTTTTCTGAAATTGTATCCAAACCATTACCCAATCACCACTTTCCCGTAGTTAAACGCCACCTCTGCTCATATGGGAGAAGGTGAGAAAGATTTAAACTATTATTCCAAGCTGCAGAGGAACAGGCATCAAAATCCTACGCAAATGTACGCTGTTGGAAAATACTTGACCTTAACTACTTGAGAGCTTCATGAAATCAGTTTGGGCTTGTCACCATGACCCAACCCACAGCACAAACCACAACGAAGGTGTCCGGCTGGGCCTGATGTCCAGCTGGCCAGGCTCAGCGATATTGTTAGGAATAACCACCCAGAGAAAACCCAAGCTACCGCTGGTGGTAATGAAACTCTTCTGTGAGCAGAGGCCACCTACTGGATGGATGGACAGGTGGATAAGATGTGTTACTGACAATTAGAACAACTCCTGGCTCTTCTACATAACTGCTGTTCAGGGCCGGCGTATCATGGGTTCGTACAAGCTAAACAAGTGAGAGTAGCAGCATTTTCAAAAGCACCTGAGCCTGTCTGAAAAATCCCATCATGTGTCTATAGTGGATATTTTGGTGGTCAAACACTTCCTTTCTTAAAAGGATGCCTTAGTTTTTTGGCACCTTCGTTCTCCGTCCAACTGGACAGGTAGTGCTTGCTCGCAGGGATGCCAGCAAGGCAAAGGGATACACTAGGACTGGAGGAAATAGTCCTCCAGGGAACTAGGACAGGGAAACAGAGCAGCGCAACCAGAGCCTTGTCACTAAACCCCGAAATTCACAAGCTTACACAATGAGCAAGCAAAGCGCAACCCGACCCGAAGGAACGACCGCGTGCCTTGAGAGCCAAGCGACTCCCGGGACCACCGGCAGCGGGCGCCGTGCCCCCACCGCGGGAGGTGACACCGGGGCCAGCCACCGCGCTGTGCTCGGGACAGCGGCACCCCCGGGTAAGCACAGGACACGCAGCTTAAACGTCCCTTGCCGCCTCCTCCCGTTTCAGGCTGTAAGCGAAGGGGTCACCAGCCTCAAGGCAAACCTCACCGCAAGCCCCGGGGCTGCCGGGGAGCGCCGTTAGCTGCCGCCCCTGGAAGGGCGGAGAAGATGGCTCCCGCGGGGGGTGGGGGGCGAGCCCGCCGGCTGCAGGGGCACTGCGGCAGGCGGGCGGGCGGCAGGGGGCGAGCGCTCCCCGCGGCGCAGCCGGTAGGGGCGGGGGTGAGGCGCCCCGGG
>VYZW01004435.1:127454-153300 GCA_013401315.1 Balaeniceps rex
GGCAGTGCGCCCTCTAGCGGCCGGTCGGGCCCCGCCGCCGCCGCCTCGGGCAGCGCCGGGGCGGGGACAGCGCCCGGGTCCCCCGCCCTGCGTGAGGGCTTGGCGGGAGCGGGGCCGGGCATCCCGCGAGGTGGCAGCAGGCCGTTCTCCGAGAGCTAACCCAGAAAACCTCACAGGGAAGGGCTGAAAAGCAGTCTTGGAGCGGCAAAATAAACACACCCGCAGCAGCGAGCTGCACTTTTTCCGTTCGGTTTCTCCTCAAAATGAATGTCGTAGCGCAGGCCCCGTGGCTAAGCACTCACACCCGACGTCTAACCGTGTTAACAGGCCTACTCCAAAGAGGAATACCGTGACAAACCTAACTGTTGCACCCCGCATGAGTTGTCTCCTCTCTTGCATGTCCAACTTTTTCTTTCTCCTAAAGGTTAAGGGCAAATAATTTTTGGTGATCGGCCTCAGTCAACACCACCATCTCACCTCTAAACGGGGGCTGCGGAAAGACCAAGCATCCCTTTTCACCAAAGCCAGCCCTTTGCCCTCCGTCAGGGCAACTCGATATTGCCTGGAGGTGCCTTGAGCGCAGCGCTCAGCAGTGCGAGGGCACCTGCAGCGTGCGGTGCAGGGATGACGGCCGTGCTGCCTTCGGACTGGTAACGACAGTGTTCTTCTAAACGTGTGAAACATTAATTCCTGCCAAGGAAACAAGTTTGCATCTTAGCAAGACAAAACACGAGTTTTCTGCTTGATCTGGGAAAAACTGCCCAATTATGTTGTTATCAAGCAAGCCTGGAGGTTTTATCTATTTCTAGAGGCAGAGAACTGCTTTCTTCCCATGTGCAGTGGAACTAAGCTGTGAACTCAGGTGGAACCTAAAAGCTACGGGTTTGCGCCTGGATTTAAGTTACTGGTTTTAAATATTATCTGTTGATGTTGATAACGGCAAATGGCTGGAGCCTTTCCGCCTCCCTGTCCATACGCTGTGACGGTTTGTAGCCTGCCCTCTCGCAGCGGGCAGACCAAGGCATCTTGGCTGTAAATCCACTTACCTGACTCAGATGGCCTGGGGAACTGATGTGGCCCTTTTAACTGCCCATGTGCCGTGGCTGGCCGCAGAGTCACGTTTGACCTGTTTGCTGATGGAAGCAGCTTTATTTAGTGAGCTTGAAAATGTGCTCCGGTTCAAACTGAATCGAGGCAACGTGTGAAAAGTCGGATGGCAATCCCAATTCTTTTCCTGGTAAAACGTGTTCTACAAAACCAGGACGCCTCATGACAGTAAATATAAACCAGAAAATGTAATTGGCAACCAAAAACCCAGTCCTCATTGTGGATGACTTAGGCAATTAATTACTTAAAGATAAAACTTGGGCAGAAATAAAAACTGTCTTTTTGTCAAAGAACAGAGAGCAAACGTGAATTAATGCTGCCTACATAAGACCATGTTGGTTCCCGTTTTGAAGATGGAACATTTTTCCACTTACACTAGGGTGAGTTAGGGATAACTCCACTGAAATTAGTAGTCACAACAGTGCAGAAGCAGACTGAGAGAAAAATGAGGTTCTTTCAATGCCTACTTGATATGAAATGCGTTACTAATGAATGGCAGTAGCTGCAAATGTCACTCTCAGCTTCCTATTTTCACTTTCAAATTTGTCGGTAGTGTCCTGATTAAAATGGTACAGTTCCGTAGCTGAGCTTGGATTAAGTTAAAATTATTAGGATTAGAAATAGTGCAAAACCAGAACCTCAGATCTGATCCTCTTTGAATTTCTATGGGAAAGAGTTTGGATTCAAATCCCCAGATGAGAACCCGCTTGCACAGTTTAATTCTGGGTCAGTAGGAGCCTAAATTCCTGGTCTGGTTTTGTGTGGGTGTAATCCTGCAAGAGCATTTGATTGTGGGATTTTATGGGGTTTATGAATGATTGAAAGTGAAGAAAGGAGGCATTTCATGACTGTTGATGAGACTAGCTTCCTATTCACAGAGTACGAAGGAACAAAAGACAGTTATTACACTAGTTTTTAGAAGTCATTGAGAATACAAGACGTGGGAGGAAAAATGCCAAAGATCATTCAGATGACTAGAGGTTCAGAAAAAAGACCATTTCTACACAGTGTTGGCACAATGGAACTTTGTTTTTTGTTAGTTTTTAGGCATTATTATAAAAAACATGATTAATATTAAAAAAGGAAGTCAGAGTTTTGCAGGTTGACTGCTGTCTTCGGTTGTCCCCATTTAAATCTAAACAAAAATGTCAACATAAATGAATTTACAGTCTGTTACTTCACCTAAGCCCAGAATTTGGCCTACTGCGGAAGCTGGATTGAATTCAGCTGGAGAAAATAAAGAGTGCAGACACACAGCCGGTGCTGTTGGGGCCTGAGAGCAAGTAGAGGAATGAAAATGTGTTATCAGGCTAAAGATGAAAACCACACCTGGTGGAAGAGTCTCAGACAAGGAGGTAGAGGATGAAGAGAGAGGTCAGAAAGTTTGAGAGGAGTTCCTGAAGTGCAAACTACAACTTACTGGTGCTAATAGGTCTATAACTGCTTTAGTTTGCTATAGTTCAGTGAAAGTCCAGGCTGTTTCATCTGTTTACACTAGAAAAGCATCTGGTCTGCAGTTACTAACCTAGGAGAAGTATTCTGGGTGAAAAAAGTATTACCTTGTGTAAGCTACAGTTACTATGCTCAGCATGTCAGCTGGTCCTAAATTATTAAACCCTTATTCAGCTTTGTCTTTGTGCATGTAGAATTGCTTTTTGAAGAAATGAAGTCAGAGATTGCTTATTCGATACTGTAATTAATTTATGTGATTCTGCAAGAACATCTCTGTCATGTGGTTGGTAAAATTATTATGCATTCTCATTTTCTTTTTCACCATTTTAGAAAAGTGTGTTTTCTCCTCATTGGGCTAAGGCACATCTATAATCTTTCCCTTTCCCTCACTACATCTCCCATCATTGACTAAGGGCATCACCATTATCCTAGAACAGGAGGAGTCTTGGATTGGATCAGCCATTTCACTGCCTGTGTGTGTCTGTGAGATAAGGACACTGTATTCAGTCTTTGAAAAGAAGGTCTTCTGAGTAGCTTCTGTATGTTTCTCTGTGCCTTTCATTTATTAACTTTCGCATGTGACACATATATCCAAAAGCCAATATGCTGTGTTAGGGCTCAATCCCATCCTACTGACGTCAGTGAGAGTTTTATCAATTACTTTAATGAGCACAGGATTAGGCCTTTGTGATTACATGAAGAAACCAATTATTGGATTTTTCTATGAACCTACATTAAAACCTCCTTACAAATGTAACTTGCAGGGTATGAATCAGAGAAAACATTGCTTTTCTGTTTCAGTTTAAATTTGACTTCGGTACTAAGCCTATTATATTTAGATTTTGAAATGCAGTGCATTGGCAGAAACAGACACATTTTGCCCTCTACTCCAGCTCCCAGTAATAAGGCATCGAGTGGTTTAATCTCTTCCTAGGCATTTCTTGCTTAAGGACCCAGTACTTTCACAGCCACTATATTAAAAAAGACTTTTAGCATCTTGAAGGGTGAGACCCCCCCAATATATTCTGTTTGACAAATGGTCTTTACATAATTCCATTGTCAAACAAGCAAACAAATAAAAATTAAAAAAAAGGAAGAAACCCCAAGCTAGAAAGAAGCTTGAGCCTGTGATTTACTGTGATTTATTATTCTTGTTTTTATTTACAGTCTTGCAAGTATGACAGCTGTGATATAATGACCTGGCCTACATATTGCACAGTGCAATGCTGCAGATCTTTTTATTTTTCTGTTGTTCCTAATCATTATTTATTATCTGAGATTATTATCAACCATTTCTTGTACAGCTCCAAAGAGAGCAAGCACATCCTCCAAGACACGTGATTTTTTATATTTGAAGCTCAAAGAGTGTCTGGCTTCAGTTTAGCTTTCTGAAAGTCATTAGTCCACAGTGCAGGTGAATGTCATTTCCATGTAAATATAGTCTCTGCATCAGTAATTTATGCTTAAAATCGTAAACACTAAAAGAGAACAGCTGCCTTTCAGGCACAACCTGTGATGGGGTTGATGAAGAGCTAATGTTTTATCCTTTACTCCACCGCAAATTTACCCTGGTATTTCACTCTATTCCTGCACATCCAAATAAAAAGGTGTTTTTTATAATCATTACTTTCATCTTTGGAAATATTCTGCAGAAGGTAGATATAAGCTGCATCATATTTTGTCTTGGAATGAAAGTTTATAGTGTTATTAAGGTGGGGTGATTGGAGATGAACCTTACCAGGGCAGGTTATTTTTTGTTTATCAGCATGACAGGAAAATATTATATGCAAGTTATAAAAATCGCTAAAAGATACAGTAACATAATCTTACTGTGTGACACATACAAACTAGAAATAGTGTTGTGTTCACCCTGGCTAAAATGCTGTTTCCTAGAGCAGATATTCCGTGCTTGTGCAGGAATGTATAAGTCTTATTTAAAGCTGAGAAAATATTAAATAAGAAGGGCTTTATATTTTGGGTCATTCGGATTCAGTATAAAGCTCCAAAGTAATCTCATGAAAGTAGTGGTGTGATCTAGGGGAGAGACACCGGCTTAGGAATCAAGGGGCTTGTGTTTCATTTCTAGCTATCTGTCTCGCTTGATAGTTCTGGCCTCTTCATCTCAGCTCTTAGTGATGCCATTTTTCACTGGTTGTCTGTCTTCACTATTTAAACTGTAAAATAGTTGTGACTAGCATTGTTCTTCTGTATGCATTTTTATGGTGCTTACCACAGTGGAGCTCTGTGGACTAGGTCAGGCATTTTCAGATCTGTTCTAGCACAAAAATAAAAGAGTTTACCCTTTAACTGGATACCAGGAACAACATGATGATGTCAGAAAAATAAAGGGAACTAATATCTGAATTTCTGATACAAATCTTAAATAGAGCAGCGTTTTCTATATTATGCTACATGGTTCAAATGGAGGAATCAACCAGAAATTATTCATGAAGTGAATGAAGCCAATTTATCATCGCTCAGAATATCCATAAGTAGATTTGTGCTTTTCTGTAGCTGCTGAAATATGTTACTCAGATTTACACCAGACATGTTCACCTATGGGTTAATGACAAATAAGCCCAAATTGACCAAGATGGTTTGGTTGCAAGAGGTCAGATAGGTTTCCTGCTACCACTTTGGTTCTTTTCTCCAGCAAGCACACCAACACCTGCAATGTCAGTATGTTGAACTTCACATACAGAATCTGGTGCCCTGAAATACCTAAGGGTGCAATTGCAGAATTGCTTTTCTATTTCTTTTCCAAAAGTAGTTTCATGAAGCAAAGAATTGTGATAACATACATAAACGAGGCAGAAATGTAGCTGAAGGCGATTAATTTAAAACTGTAACTATTTAAATGAAAGCATTCTTCATAATTTTGCTACCTGTAGATTTAAGTTGGCGATATCACAAAACGTCAGCTGAATAACTTGTGCTATTGACAGACAGGTATAGTCATTATGTACTACTGTGCACTAGCCTTAATGATTTGTTCTTCCTTCTCTTTAAATTTCAGCTCTTTTTTTTTGGTGGTTGGGTGTTTTGTTGGGTGTTTTTATTAATGATCTCAGAGTATTTCTATGTTGGTCTTTTTGGAATTTCCTTCATAACATCTATTTGTGCATTTATAAATTTTATAAATTGCTGCTTCACTTCGCTAGAACAATACTAAGAAACCAGAATGCGAACTTGGCCTCTATGCTTCTTCTCTTGTTTCCCTTCTTTTTTAGTATTCTTTTCTCTGTTTTTCTTGAGCACATTCCTTTATTCTTCTATAAAATATAGCCAAGTGATTAAAAAGTATTCAGGAGTTGGAAATAATTCCTACAGTTAATCAAGTAATGTATTCAATTAATAATTCTCTTCATTATTTAAACAGCCCAATTACCACTGTATTCTCTTCTCTACAGTTCTCTTGTCCTATTTCGCAACTGATTTTCTTACTTTCACAACAATTTTCTTACTCTACCTCTTTATAACCACCAACATAGAAGTAAAAACTATTACAATAATCATAATCAGAGTAAGGCAATATAAATATTCCATTTGCCAAATTAACAATTAATTTCTTAATCTTTGCAGTATAAAAATACTTATGCCAGAAATCTTTGCTTACTATTTAAAAGCCAGTGCTAGCTAAATCCAGATCTTCAGAGCCCCCAAGGCTCACGCATAATCTTGGAAGTGCCTGAACTTGGTTTCAGATTTTTGTCAGGAAGATCCTGCTGGGGTGAGTGTGTGTTCGTCTGTGTGCGCATTTTGTGGGGACTTGAGCTAGCAGGCATTCTCAGAGACCCACTGGATGCCACACAGCGCACACCTGGTGGTGATGCTATCACTGCCAGTTGATAAGATCTCAGTGATGCCTTCGTTACCAGTTTCCCAGTCCACAGAGCATTTAACCAAGATTTGGGAGATGTGAATTCAGTGCTCTGAGGGGATCTCAACCACCACAAGGAATATGCAACAAAGCCAATGTGCAAAGTGAGTTGGGATGAAAGAAGACAAGGGCTGCTCTTCTTCAAAAGGCAGTCAGGCTTCAGAATAATATAGAGTCATTAATGCCAGTAAAAGCCTAACGGGGAGAAGGCAACATGGGGTTCCAGCTCTGCTCTACTAGGTATTTTTGTATTAGATGTTCAGCAGTGCAAGGACTGGAAACCAAGCCTTTCCTCTTCAGTCAAGCACTCCAACCTTTCACTATAGCATCCCTCTCGCTCTGCATTTATACTCAGCCTGTGTGAGCTGGGATACCTTCAAAAGGAATGTTAAAAACGGTCCTGTTCTAAACCTGGAATAACCTACAGTCTTATAGGAGGGATATTCCTCTGCAGGCCATAGGATTCAGCATGTCTACTAAATCTAGTGTTAATACTCTTACCATTGATTTTAAGAGCCACTGAGTTTAAAGAAGGAACCTAGCTGTAGACTATTCTGTGGGTATAGGAACCTCAAGAAAGAATCATCATACTGCTCATTATAACTACATCTCACCTTCACAGGATGTGAAGACTGTTGGTGTCTCTAGCTTGGGACCAATACAATGAACATTAGTGGTTCATGAATTACTACTTCCGAGAATGTTTTCCTTAGTGGGCAAAGTTGTATTCAGAAAGAATTTACTTTTCGGTGACGTTTTGAAAATGGGAATCTTTTCCATAGTGCACTGATAATCAATATTCTTCTTTGTATGGATAACAGATGTCAGTATAGTGACAATGACTCCATCATACTCATCCTTCTGCAACACCATCAGCTCTGATATCTTTTTCAGACACAGTTTATCAGCCTTTTAATTCCAAGTCAGTGATCTATATCTGGAGCTACCTGTATGTTTCTTTTCACATTGTCTCTTTCTCATCTTGACTCATAAAAAATCACCTTTACCACTTCTTTCATTATCCACCTATGCTGCGCAGCTTGCACACAAGCTTTTGATGTACAGTGCAACCTTTTCTCATTTTTTCTCTTTGTCCCTTCTGCACAGATTGCATCCATCAATATTAACATTTCAGCTCTCTCATTTATCTCATTACATTTCTGTATTACCAGCGAAGTCATAATTTCCTTCCTGTAATGTCACTTTGAGCTCATTTCCCATACGCTCTGCATGTGTATATAGACGATTACTGGGTTTATTGCTTGCTTCCTTCCTGCTGGCCTTGGCTTTTCTCCTTTGTCTGTATCTTTTAGCATTCAATATTTATGGAAAGAGCTCTGCATTGAATTGTAACATCCCAGTCTAAGTTCACAGCTGTCTGAAATAGTAGCATGACAGTACTAGCCTCCTGTATTTTCTTGCACTCAGGTGGCTGTTTTTTAGATATGAACTGCCCATCCTTTCCACAAAGAGCAGGATTCGGTCATGTTCCCAGTCCCATCTGCTGTGCAAGGTCCTAACAGACCACTGGAGTCACATATGTGAATGAAACTGCAGAGGGCAGTGAAACCATCACCCACCAGTTAAGGGTTGCTAGTTCTGCAAAAGAAGAACAAGGGGGTTTGCACTGACTTTGCACTAAGAGTTTGTGAGAAGACACTCTGCATAAACAGTGACTTCCTGGAGGTTTGAAAGGAAATAGATTGCCAGAAGGACTCCTTTTTCCAAGGACAGCAAACCTTTCTCTCTCACAAGGCCACAGGCACCGCAGAGGCTTCCTGTTAGGAAACAGCCCTCTGCGCCTTGTGGCTTTAGGGGCAAATGCACGCCTAAGAACCGCAGTTGGAAGTGGTGCCTAAGGGGATGCACAACTCTCGTGCCTGGAGGACAGTCATATGTGGACATACACAGGGGACACCAGGTTATACGGGAGGACTCGTGCCCTTTCTCTCCTACCTGGAGGCAATTCCAGCCATGCAGCTGGAGTAATGCCCACAGCGTGTCCCTCCTGCCCTGACAAGGACAGCGTTTTAAACTTTGGCTCTATACTTTGCCTCAGTGCTCATATAAAACTTTAAGCTCAGTACTTGGGCCTCCACACAGTCCCCTATCCTCAGCTGAATTCCTCCCCAAAACTTCAATGCCATAGCTCCACTCAATGAAAATAAAGGCTCAAAGCTCTATTGCAGCCCATTGCTTTTCCAAAAAGTGGAGGTCCTTGTATGTATTTTATTGTTCACTAGAGGGCAACATTGGCTTAAAAATCATTTTATTTGCCCTCAGTTACACAGAAAAGGTGAGTTAGCACAAACACGGACAGAGAGAAAATACACAAGAAATACCCAACATGTGGCTCCAAGGGCAGAAAAAACACAGTGTCTATTGCAATGCTAAGGAAATATCTCAGACTGTAACAGAAATCAGAGACTATAGACCGGGGATGAAAGAAAAAAGTTTGTAGAAAATAAGGTCCTCTTTCAGTGAGGTGTTTAAATGTGCTTTATTAATCCGAAGCAGGGCTTTAGCTCTGTTGTCCTCAGTCAGACTAGGCATTATTTAGACAGTATTTTAGACATATTATGTAAAAGCTTTGCTGAAGGCTAAGGACTCGGGAATGCTTCCTGACCTCAAAAAAGCCATTCAAATCAGGGGTAGACTCTAGATGGGCTGCTTCTGTTCTTGGGGAGACCAAGAGGGAAAGGAGGGATGTGGGCTGGGCCCTGAAGAAGTAGACTCTTGGGGTAGGATTCTATTATGCAAAGAAATAACTTAGATAGAAATGGAAAAGAGAGACACTAGCGAATCTGGTGGCAAGAAGAGCTAAGCAAAAGTTTCTTGGTAAGAAGAAAGTTGCAGGTGTGATCAGAGCCAGCTCTGTGGTCAAGAGTCCTCTTTGGGCTGGTACAACAAAACTGGCACAGAAGGGAATTTCTTCTGCTTTTGTCTGGCAGTTTTTACTTGTCTTTTATCCCCACTGAGGGAGACAGCTGCTCCTGTTTATTATCTCTGCTGCCACAGCAGGGCTGTTATCCCTTCTCCCTCATAACACTGATGTAATTATGGCCCCAGAGAGGCTTGCCTGCGGGCAGCAATGTCAGCCTGCTGAGCCTGTCCCGCTCGAGCTGTGTGCTCCTGCAGCTGCAAACTGTGCTGCTTGCCCACCCGTTACCTATTTTAGATGCTCTTGCTGGGGCCCACGGGGGAAACAACAGGCTGTATGCCCACTTAGCAGCTCCATGCTGGTAAATGAATTGGTGTTAGAAGTACCTGAAGACCCTTTTGCTAACAATAACATGGCTTGTCGGAGGTTTATAATACCATTTTATAATTGGATTTGAAACAAGAGGCTAGATTCACAGAGTCCTCTGTGGGTAGCATCCCTCCATGCTAGTCTGGGTTGCTAAAGAGATGCAGGAGGAGAGGAACGCGTGCGCACCCTGGTTCAGGTGGCATCAGTTAGCTGTGGCTGGTCAGATAGGCAGCAGTCCTGCCTCATCTGCAGTCTCATTGATCCTGCCGCAGGGCTGCGGCAGCTGTGACAAGAACCGCTCAGGTGCCTGGAAACAAAGCAAGTCTGTCAAGTCTCGCATATCCCATGTGAAAATCCATACTTGGCCTCTGCCTCGCTGCTCCTCTCCATCTCGCACAGTTTCTCTCCTCTGCTAAAACCTGCAAGGCAGGGTGCAACTGCTCAGAGTCTTCCCGGAGATGGTGCTGCACTTGCTGTGCAAGGGATGTACACACAGCGGCCTCGTGGTCCTCCCCAACTGCTGCCTCCGTGCTACATGGCCTGACGCACACGCCTGTCTGCCACGCTGCATCGCCAAATGCCTCAAACACCTCTTGTCCCCCTGCACGCCACCTGGCACTCGGAAATGGAAATGTTTGGAGTAGGGTGAAACTATAAAAAATGATGAGTGTGATACTGGCTTAGCTGCTACTGTAACATTCTCATTCATTTTGACTAAAGAGCCCCTAATATCAGAACTGCCAAAACCTTACAAATCTGGGAAAGCCACTCTCCCTTCTTAAAACTATCTAGCCACATATCCTTCCACAAACAGTTCAGAAATTCAGTGTTGGCAAGTGTTTTGCACAGCCAAAGCATGCCTAGTCCCAGGTAGAAACCAGAAAAGCCCCCTGAGATAATAAAATAGATTTATCAAAATCTGACTAGACCCTCTATTGACTCTTTACTCCATCTGTACTCCCTTGCATTTTTTATCTTTCTTTTTGTGGACTGGAGAATGTAGAAATGTATGTCTTCTAGCCAAAAGCTCATGCTTTTCCCACTGATGAGAAAAGATCGATCCGTGAATCTAACAGCTACCCTGCTGCATTTGTTGTTCTGGAAGTGCAAAGTGAGCGTATCGGCTCCGTTCTGCCAAGAGACGTGCCAGGGCTCAAGCCTATGGGAACTGTTATGTTGAGGAGTAGTGAGTTTCACAGAAAAATGTAGCAAAGAAACAGTTATTGGGACACACAGATACAGTTCTCGGAAGGCTGAGTCCTCATTTTCTTGCCTGGTAGCAATTCACAACCTGTATAGGATTTTGAATACTAAGTACCTGCTTATCCTCTCAGGACTGCCAGCAAGATATTCAGACAGTCAATAACCACATCTGAATGCAAACTGTTGGGGCGGGTGCTTCCCAGGGTCTCAAGCTGGTGGGAGGCTGCTGCTCGCTACGGGTGCCCACAACCTGGGGCTCTGCAGGAATGTCGTACGAAGGGCGACCCTGGAAGGCAGATTTGGCTTCTCACGCTGCCACCAGGGACTGAAGGTGCAAACAATGCTGCCACAGAAGAAGCGTGACTGCTGTTGCGCCTCAATAAAAGCACAGAGTTTGAGTGGCCGATAACGCTGTTTCGAAAAGAACCCTGAGAAAAATACTACTTGCTCTGAGGCTTTTAAAAAGGGTGCAATAGCCAAGCAACCCAAGGAGTTCCCCATATCTCGCGTGTAAGCACTGTGGGAATGGTTTGACATACACAGCTGATTTATGCTATTTGCTGCAGAACTATTGTGGCTGATATCAAGCACTTTCAGAGTATAATTTGTAGGTCGGATAGCCTGTGTAATAGCCTGTGTAATAGCCTGTTAGGATCCATAATGTTTGATCATGTCACCACTGCTTAGAGAGGCTAATGCACAGGGATTATGCTTCTGGAGCCAATACATTGGGCTCTTCAGATTTGCATGCATAATTATTCTCTGGGCTAATGGCTGTCAACATACATTTGTTCCAATAATACTGACTGCTTACTGTTTTGCAATTCCTTAGCAATACAAAGGTTGATCAGTTCAGCTACTGAGGTGACTTCCTCAAAGATCAGGAATCTAAAAACGTAAATGTTATCACAAGCAGGGCCAGGATCTTTGGTTGATAGCAGGCTGCTGTGAAAGACCATCTTAATTTATTACAGTTCCCTTCCACTTCTTCCTACTCATACTCTTTTCCGTATGGCTGAAGTAAAACCGTATCATCAGGTACCTGAAATCTGCTCTTTCGCTTCCCTCAAAGGCCAGTGCACATCAGCTAGTGCAGGTGCACATGAAGAGTTCCCAGAAGCTAACTGGAAATGCACATTCAGCTGATGAGGTCAAGGGGCGACAGGGCCGGCACATCTGTCTGGGGAGGAGGCAGCAGCCGTTGAGACAGCTCCCTCCACCTCCTCCTTCCTCCCCACCTCCATCATCACCCTTCTCTCCCAGCATAACCTTTTCGTTTGCTGCCTCGGATGTGGCAAAGCATTGTAGCGGCAGTTTCAGTTGACGCTTTCAAGGGGGCTCAGGGGGACTGAAGTCAGTGAAGCCAGAAGGAGGGCATAACCTATGGCAACCAAAGCGACAGCTGCCGCAGCCTTTCATGTCATGGCTTTTCAGGCTCCAGAGGGGAAATGTCTCATAAAAGATAACCATGTATGTACAAGTCCAGAAGGTTTGGGGGTGTTTGCGTTTCAGGCAAGATATTCTCAGCTTCTTTATTAACAGCTGAAAACAGAATGGATTCACAGAAGCTGTAACAGCAAGTCATCTCATGCTTTGCTCTGGTGACAAAAAAATGTGACAAGGCCAGTAAGGGGCAGAAGCACACACCCCTGTTACTGAAGAAAGTCAGTTTCAATTAATACCGGTTCTTATTTCAGGTCTGCACAGCTGCCTCATGAAGTAACATGCCTTCCTTTGAAATGTAGAACTTTATGCTGCACGTGCTCAAAAAAGTAAGTTAAAAATGCTACGTGTGCTCTGGCAGGAGTCTTGTTCCTTGCTTTCCATTTGGAACTTAATTCTGCCCAGTTCGGATATACTGGATGCATGTCACTCACAGAAGGAAACCTTCTTCGTTTTTATTTTTCACAAGAAAAATGACAAGGTTCTTTAAGCAGACATAGTGCGACTTTTTGCATTCATTTTACACAAAACAAATCTGTTTTGCATAATGCCTAGGTTTTTTTCATATCATTTATAACATAGTAGGACAGTGATGATCGAAGTGTCCCCACCTCAGGGAGAAATTGCCGTAGCATATATCTGCTAAAGCCAAGCAAAGAGTATATGACTGATCCTCAAAAGTCCTCACTAGTATAAACACTGGTATTAATATCAATATAATCAATTACTGTACTTTAAATAGTATTTCTGCCAACTGAGCTCATGCATTTTGTCAAATACCACACTGGAAGACTCTTTAACAAAGTTTTGTCTGTAAGCCTCAATTTCTAAGCATAGATTAGTCTGGGTGATGTGTTTAACCTTTTTTTTTTTTTTTACCCAGTTGTGAAGCATTAAATGCAAGAGTTACTAAGAGGATACAACTGGTTTATCTTTCCTAACATGCTGTGGCTGTCACCAGTGATCATAATGCTGAACCGGAGAGCTTTGAGTCAATTCTGCATGACAGGCCACTGCGTGCCCGACACCCATAGTGGGGGTACCTAAGCAGGGATATGCTACAGATTGAAATATTTTTACATTTCCAAGTGCACCGTCTTTTACAGAGAGTTCAACTGGCATTTCATCCCCAAGGTTATGTGAAGGCAGAAGGAAAGCTTCGTGGGCAGCACAGTACAGGCAGAGACACACTGCATGCCCTCTGAGGCTTTCCCCCTTGCTTGCCCTGTAGTTCCTTCTGTGTGACTCTTTCTTTTATGATTGAAATGAAACAAATTCACTTGGGAGAGTCAAAAAAGATAGGAGGGGAACCAGGTTTGTGAAGAACCTTCATTTCAAACATACATTTCTCCAACAGCATCAGAGGAAAAGTAAAACATAAAAGCTGATTTGTTTTTCTGAAACTGTTCATTTTGCTGTGAAAGCCTCTATTTAAAAAAAACAGTGATAGGCTACACTCACACAGCAGGGAGGAGAGTTTGAGCATACTGTTTTCTGCTCCCTCTAACAGCTAATTTTTCTGTGAAATAATGAGCAGGGTGGTGGGTTTACAAAACATTTCTAGCTGGCTTCTGTGCTCGCCTCTGCCTGAGCCTGGCGCCTTCCCTGAAGGCACCCGAACTGTGCTCCATGCGGCCTTGCAGCCTCCACGCTCTCCCTGCCACCCCGGCTTTGGCACAGCCCAAAACCCACGACACTCCCCAGCCACCACGGGGATGTCCCCAAGCCTCCACCCCGCTCGGGGTGCCGTCTCTCCCAGGGCCTGGGGCAGGATGGCAGGGGGGACGCAGAGGCAAAGCAGTGGCACCCATTGCCCCAGGGCCCCGGAGGACGTTATTGTGGGGGACACTTAGGAGTGGAGGAGGAGGAGTGGGTTGGTTCAGCCTGAGCGGGACACCCCCGCCTCTCACTGTGGGCATAGGCTGGATTTCACCCCCTGTGGCAGCGGGAACTGCTCCCCCAAAGGGGTTTGTGTGACTGTGCTGGGGGATGCTGACAGCGGCAGAGTTTAAGGTGGATTGTTTGTGCCATGCTTCATTCCTGAGAGCTGTACCCGAGAAATGCAGTTGTAACACAAGAATAACACAGTTTTCCATTCTCTTTGTCTCTCTGCAAGTGATATGAGTATCTCTAGATGGTGAAGATGCTAAAAATCGTTTACTCTGCTTACCCATAACTATCCTGGAAAGCATTCACACCAATTTCTTCTCATTCTCTCATCACAAAGATCCACAGTGACATCTGTGATTCATTCAGTAAAACAACTATCTGGTAGAAATAAAGTCAGTATAGCTGACATTATCAGCATGGGCCACAGGTAACTATTACTAACTATTATTAGGATTTCATCTGGCAAGGACCTTGGCCCAAATTAAACTCGTTTCTCCCACTTCGCAGGAGCAGCTCAGTGTAAATAGTGTAAGTTTACCCATTGCTCTCACTGGGTAAAGGTTTCTCAGCCTTTGAGCTTACACTGCATAATAAAACACAAGACACAGAAGAGCTGCTGTCCAACGGTTTTGGCAAGGGAAAGCAGAGAGATAAATTGTGATGGCTTTCACAGATAATTAATAAAGACCATTTATGATATGTTTCGAAGCACGGTTACTGGAATAGTGGGACCTCTGGGCTTTACAACATACCCTTTACAACATACCCTGACAAGATCAGGAGTGTTTCCTTGGCGTCTGCTTTCCCAGGCAATCATAAGCTGTTGAACCTCCCCTTCAGCAGTGGTTTTACTGGAGCAATGACAGGACCGTGACAGATTATTTACGGAGTAACGGGACGTACTGTGTCCTGCTCGACAGGGAGCTCCATCTCACCTTTGCTGCTGCTTTGGCAGTGGAATAAGATTTGCCTGGGCTGTAGCTCAACCAGCATAAAGTCACCCACCAAGTTCAACAAGCAGTAACCAGCAAGACTTTCTGCACCCTCAGCAAAGCTCTTTCTGGTGCATTTCTATGTAAATGTTTTGATAAATGTGTTTAATAATACAAGGAAACATAACAAAAATAAATGAAATATAGGTTGTGGAAATATGGTGACATTTATCACTACTAATAACTTTCTGGATGTTGTGTGGGGAGTTTCTGTGAAGTGACCATTATCCTCCAGTCCCGAGACTGAAATTTTAAGTGACTTGCTTTATGGTGCCCAGAGGAATAAAGGACACTCAGGCAGAAGTTGTCATGAAGCAGACTAATTCTATTCCCTCCGTGAGTAATACACTCAACTTTGAAATGGATGCTGCTGTTTTGCATTTTGGAGACTTGTGCCTACCTCCCAAATGAGATCATTACTAGATTTAACAACAGCAGAAGTATATTTTCTTAAATTTTCAGCTATCATTGTAGTATTTAGGATCTTTTTTTTTAAAAAAAGATGGCTGTCTCTTAGCCACCAGCTGAATTCTGTTAGCAATATTAAATTGAAACTGTCACTGATTTTTCCCACTTACACAGTCAAATGACTGGAGTGGAAAAGCACCTAGGAGGCATCACAAGACTGAAGGTTAAAACAGATCAGAAAACTTACTTTCTACGATGGAAATGCAACATTGGGATTTTGGCTTCACTTTCCAAATGGTTGATGCACGCTAAAAACTTGCTCAAAGCTGGACACAGAAGAGAAATAATGGTAATAACTAAAGCAAAATATCTTCTGCAAATGTTTGAGCCAAAGTTTTGCACTGACTCTCAGAGCTGGTCCACCAAGGGTACAGCTGGGTGAGCACCTCTTACGGCAAGTCTTGGTTTGACATTTCCAGTTCACTGTGGGAGCCAAGCGCAGGATGCAGAAACCTGAAATGAGTTCCCTGAACTGGGGAGGGCTGCATGACCCTGAATGTGCCCTCCTGTTCTTTCAGCATGAGCCCTCAGCATGTCAGGAATTGGAGAGCCCCCTTCCCTGCACTGGGCCCGCTACCCATCGCTCCCTGCTCAGGAGGGGAGGCAGCACGCCCTCAGCTAATGACAGTGCCACGAGCCTCTACTGAGTGCTGAGAAGCTGGAAAAGGCAAGAATGAATAAATGACCGAAATCCAAGGCAACACGAAAGACTGTGCTTTCATTGCTGACTGTAACAACTGTCATCACTGTTATTTATAGGCGTCAGGTTGCCAGCTCTGCACAGCCCCTGTGCAGCCTGGCCAGAGCCACCGTGCACGCTGCCAACAGCTGCCAGGCAGCGGCTGCCTCGGAGCCACAGCCACACAGCTTAAAACGCAGACTGCATAGCTATTTCTTAAGTCCTCTGTATTTTCTCCTGCTGCTGCTGTGCCGCGCGAGTGGGCTCAGGGTAGCACATGCACCGACACCGCTGCCTTGTCCTGCCCACAGCGGTGGGGAGGAGGCCCTGCCTGATGGAGATAACCAGCGCCGTGTTCCCCTGCCAACAGTGCGTTTATTTTTTTAATCAGAGACAGTGAAGGCAAAGCAGGGGTCTAAATCAAAGTGCTTGCTGTCTGTCAGCAGATCCCAGAAATAATTTAGGGCAATAAACATGGCCACAGAAGTTGTAACTTCTGAGTATCATATTTAAAAAAAATCACAGCTCTGATCATGATGTATTCTTGTACCCACAGATCTTGAGCTGTACCAAAACAGGATTTTACTTTATTTGTCACCTTGATGCAGGCAAGCAAGCAGATAAAAAGCAAAAGAAGACTGCAGCTGGCAGTAAATCACCAACTCTGTTTATTTTTGTCCCTTACTCAGGATTACAGGGAAAGGAATCTCCAGTTTAGAATGTTTTCACCAATTTTAGTTAGCAGAACACAAGGCAGGAGGCTTTAGCCGCTTTGAAAGTGTGCTGATTTCGGCTGAGATAGAGTTAATTTTCTGTCTAGTAGCTGGTATAGTGCTGTGTTTTGGACGTAGGATGAGAATAAAGTTGATAACACGCCGATGTTTTAGTTGTTGCTGAGCAGTGCTCACACAGAGTCAAGGCCTTTTCTGCTTCTCACCCCACCCCACCAGCGAGTATGCTGGGGGTGCACAAGAAGCTGGGAGGGGACACGGCTGGGACAGCTGACCCCAACTGACCAAAGGGATATTCCACACTGTATGACATCATGCTCAGTATATAAACTAGGGGAAAAGCTGGCCAGGAGTCTGCTGCTCAGGAACTGGCTGGGCATCGGTCAGCAGGTGGTGAGCAATTGCATTGTGCATCACTTGTTTTGTACATTCTTTTATCATTATTACTATTTTCCCTTTCTTTTCTGTCCTATTAAATTGTCTTTATCTCAACCCACGAGTTTTACCTTTTTTTTTTTTAATTTTATCCCCCATCCCACTGCGGGGGAGTGAGCGAACAGCTGTGTGGTGTTTAGCTGCCTGCCAGGTTAAACCTCAACAGAAAGGCAAAAAGCAAACCATAAAGCACAGCGCTACACTTGCAAGGAGTGTGGGGGAATGAAATTGTGTCGCCTGATATGAAATTATATACTCCTCCACCATTTTCTTAGCTTTAGTCATAACATTAAGCAATGTTTTTCCCAGATCTTATTAAATACATCTCAGTAGGTCCCTGTACTGTGTTTGACAAGCATATTGGAAGACTAAATTTACAGGACTTCACGCTGCCTGTACTTACATCTCTCTCACTCCACTCACATCACTGGGTGCACTTCACCAGCTTGGGTGAGAGGAGAGTTGAGCCCTCAGTGTGTTCCTAGGGTGGTTATTTCCTTAGGGCTCAGGATTACACAGCAGGCCAATAATTCTTTCAGCAGGTGCTGGTGTAAGGTTAGATATCCTGTGCAAATGTCCAGTTGCACTGGGCTGCAAAGTCCTTGTACTAGAGACATTGCAGTCACTTAATTTAGCTTGAACCGTTTGAGCAAGTGTATGCTGAATCCCTGCAGTATGGTGGCCTTCGCTCTGACCCAGTAGCTTTGGCTCTGCTGAGCTACAGGAGCAGATCCAGCCCTGTTCCGTACACTCAGTGGTTAAAATCCCAGTAGAGTATTTCCACTAAGGGCTGTCCCTGCACTTGCTCCCGTCCCTAGACCATGCCAACTCTGTTTATTTATACCACAGCTGCTTCCACTGACTTCATCCCTCTGTAGCCAGGTGAGTGAGAACAGAACCAGACCCAGGCTTTGACAGCTTTTGTTACCATTAGCAAAGCAAGCAAACGAGACATGTATTTAGCCAAATCACTCTTCCTATCTTAATGTCACCTGAGATTAATTCAGATAGAACTGCCTCTCTTCTGCTAAAGCTCCTAAAGATGAAAAATATCTAATTTGTTCCTGATCTGTTGACTGTGAAGGAAGGAAAAAGCTGCAGAGTTAAATGTAGTATGGAGCAGTGAACCCATTGTTATATGAGATCTGTGATATGTTTATAAACAGGCTAAAAGAACTAATGCATTCTAGAAATGGAATGTAATCTGAAAATGAAATAAGTTGACTTGTGTGTTTGATTGTCTTTTCTCTTTGAAAAGAGTGCTGCTTTTTAATTTTTTGAGTGTTTTTCTCCATTTACCTTGATTTGTTTTTGTTTATCAAATTCAGTTCTTGAGCGTTTGAAAACTGTGGGAAACCTGTTAAATGCTGAAATAGCAAAGGCCATGCTGAACCACCCAGGAGGCTGCATGAGGAGGAGGAGGAAAGGAAAGGATTCCTGGGTACATTATCAAAATATATAGTTTTAGGCATGCAGTTAATTCCAACAAATAACAGACAGTAGAAAGAGAATGAAACTTCATTAAGTATTTCACAGGTAAGAGATCATAATGCACATGCTCAGAGGTATCCAGATGGTCTTCCAGGGAGAAACTGGAGATGACCACTGCTGACATTTTAATGTCCAACGGGACATTCCAGGGCCAACAAATTCCTTTTCTAAGCTACTTTTTACACGCTGTAAAGCAACTAATAAGGTGACAGGCTCAATTAACAAGAATTCTTTGCAAATCAACTTCACATTATATTTTTTGCATCCATGCTGTTTGTTCAGTCACATCACAACACAATTAGGCCAAGCAGAACAGAAAAGATCCAGGCTTAGCCTCCCTTACTACACCTTGCGCATTTGAATTTTCCCTGCGAAAAAAATCATATGGAGATGGTGGGCTTAAAAATATCAGAAAGAAGCACATGGATATAAAGTGACCAGGAATACATTTAAACCAGGAATTAGATGATTTCTAACCATGAGAACTGTGGAGTTATGGAACACTCTCCCAAGAGAAGCAGACAGGGTAAAAAGCCAAATTGTCTTAAGGCGGCATTTGGCTGGTTTGTGAAAGGGGTGATGTGTTAGGGTTGCCTGTTAAGAACAGGGACAGGACTTGATAATTTAGGAGGTTCCTACAGTGAGTGATTATTGTCTTTGTGTCTTCCAGCCAGCCGTTTAGTCTGCTATCACCATATGACAACAACTGCTAGAAAGAGCCAGCTTCCTTTGGTGAGCAGGGAGGTGGGAGACAGGGCAAGAGGGAGGACTTCTGATGCCATCCAGGTCCAGGAGAGCCCCACTGAACTCTGCTGCGAGAAACAATACAAAGTTTGTTGCAGGCCGAAGTGCCCAACACTAGTTTTATGCCGGCTGGCTGAAGATGTTGTGATGTTTGACACTTCATACCATGCTGCTAAGACAGCTGCAGCTGTGAGCATTACTAGCAGTACATGGCAGCCTTCATGCAAGGCTGTCTGCTGTTCTGCTGTTGGTTTGACAGGTGGATGCTCCTGCTGGGACTCTTGACTAAGTGGTAGCATCAGGGTGTTGCTGGGGCTCAGAATTGCATGCACTGAAGCTAACATCTGCACTCTCATAAGGTGCCCACACCCCCTCACTGCTCTCCCAGCCTTCTGCTTGTGTGTTACTACCTGGCCTCACAGCAGGGGCAGCAAAAGTAGGGCTGTGCCCACCCACACCTCAGCTGCTGCAGTTGCAACCTGGTGTTTTTAGCTGAAGCATACTTTCAGCTAAATAGCTAAAGCGAAGTGTGTTTGGACAGTGAAGGTGATGTCTGGGACCACAGCTCTGTCCTGCTTCCCTTATGGGGACACTCACTTTTGGGGGACAGATGGCCAGGAACAGCCACATCTTCAACCACTTCACAGAGATATACAATTGTTCATCCCTCACAGCAACACTCAGCTCTGCACTGACTTCAGCTGCAGGGCAGTGATAGGGAGGAGAAGGGAAAATGCCAAGTCCCTGCTTAATTTGGCCACATAACGCTCTGAGACACGTGGAAAGGTTTGGAAAGCTCTCAGTTTCTCACCTCTTGTTCCAATAAACAGACTTTTCTAACTGTAGGGCTGATAATTTCAGCCTTTTTCATGCTGAATAGCTCCTTAAGGTCAGTTCTTGACCCTCTTACCATCTCTGAATATTACTTTTCTGCAGAAGCAGCTTTACTGTGTCACCAAGCCTGTTTCTGCCCTGTGCAGAGAGACCTAGGGAACGCATACATACTAATGTCCTACTCAAAGGCAAGCGTCAGAACGAGCCTCTAAAATTTAATGTTTGACTAAAGACCAAAATCTGCCAAAGTAAATGAAGCTGTAGCAGTTTGCCTCAGAGAGAACTGAACCAACTGAACCTCTGAACCACAATAAAATTAATCTCAGTTAGAGTACTATGCTAAGAGCAGCAGCAAGAGATATCGCTGTCTGAAATATGTTCCAAATACTGTGAAACACTTCAGAATCAAATACTAAGCAGTCTACTAAACTGGAATACATTGCTTGAGAGTCTGATTTATCTGCTAGTCGTATTGGATTGCAAAAGTCTGGATTACCCCATAAACAGTCTCTGCTGGCTGGAGAGGTATTCAGTCATGAAAGCAGTGATTAAACAAGAGTAAAATAACATAATTTCTTAGTTACATTTGTTGTTAAATACAAATTTTTCAGGCCAGAAACATTAACATATGCACCTTCCTTAATACAGCTTAAGGGCCTTTGTTTCCCTGATTCCAAAAGAAGTTAGTGTGATGACTACAGTCCAAGACGACGTCCTGGGATCCTCGGTTACCAGAGATGATGTGAAGGGACCATCAATCCTGATAGTTTGGGCCTGCCTAATTTACAAGCTTGGTTTCTGTTCACAAGGCTCTGTTTAGAAGATTTGGATGCTAAAATGCCTCCTCTCCTCTCCCACCTCTTTAATTCTTTGTCAAGTTTGAACACTTTAGCACTCAAGTTAGGAAAAGCTAATGACAAAGCTGAATGTGCAGCCTTAATGGTATAGATCATATTCTACACATACGCTTCTCCAAAGGCACATTTTATTCTCTAGTTCTGTAACTCATAGTGTTTAGAGCTAGAAAGTTTCTTTAGCATTACCCAGTTAGGCTTTTAGTCTAATGATGCCTCAGCTATGGATATTTGCCATAATATCCCACACTTTCATTCCAGCTCTCTTTAATTAGAAAGGGATTATTTCTTCCAGTGGAGCTACTAAGGGAAATCTGTTTTCACTTGGCACTTAGACCAGAAAAGTTATTGCCACTCGTGCCATAGTTGTCTGCTAGCCTTTATTAGTTTGTATCAATCTGACACAATCCACATTTTTGTATGCTTTCTAAACCTCTGTTTGAATTTAGCCTAAAATGAAGTAGATTTTACCCCTTCTTTTTTCCTCCAACACACCCCTGAACCATATAAAAATAGCTTTAGCTCTTTTACAGTTCAGATTTCTCTCTCTGACAGACTTAATATTAGTTCACTGTTACACACCTCCAGGGCCAAGGCCCTGCAGCACAGCTGAACAGAATAATAAATACTGTGGGACAAAAAAATCATAGCACAGCTACAACTGCTCATTGCAAGTTTATGTCTGGTGCTGCTTATCTGCTGGTCCCAGCCCTCTGTCCCACCCCAGCCAAACTAGACCATCTGCACGCATAGGAACAGCAACCACCCAAAATACTTGGCTACCATAGCTGCTGTGATGAGCTCTGAACTGCACACTCCTGTATCATGCCTCAGAAGTCAGGGGCTAGCTTGGTTTATAGGCTGCTTGCTTTCCCCTCCATTTGTCTTCAAGGGGATAAATATGCAACCGGTTAACTACAGGACAGATAGATGTTATGGTTTGTTATCAAACTCCCTTAGGCTTTTGGTTAGTGCTGCTTTACTATCCCTTTCAGAAGTGTCAGCGCCGTACATGGAATCTGCAGGCCCAGCACAAGGCTGGAAATCAGGAGACAACAGCTTTGCCAGTGGTCTGCTGCACGACCTTGGGTAGCTACTTCAGCTTATTCAACTTTCATTTCTGCTTCTGCCCTTTGTCTGTTGACTCTGTTTTGATGAGAATATAATCTGGGACAGAGATAGCCTCTTACTATACTTATAAATGGCATCAAGTACAACATGACTGGCACTTTCTTGTGTTTCTAGATGCTAATGTACTATAAATAAGGAACAATTAAATTAATTTTCTGTCCTATCAGTAGCACTAGTTCACTTAAATCAAGAAATGGTTGGTAGCCAAATGATGTTGAGGTGTGGGGTATCAAGCCTAAACTCATTACCTTTAGATTAGCCTAAACTGCAAAGAATCATCTGAACTCAAAGCACTTTTAACTTCTGGGGGCTTGAGCCAACAGTACTGGAAACCAGTTAGTGCTTCTCAAGAGACCTTCAATGCTGTGCAGTGACTAGTTCTCTCAGGAAATGTTACTGGAAAAGAAGAAAAATATTTATGGGCTACTAGGAGAGAGGTATAGATTAGCTTTCTGGAGCCATTTCATAGCTCAGTATCTTACAGCCATCTGGACTTTGACAGTGACGGATCTAACGTGACTATGCTACCTTGCACCACACTTCCTTTTTCAATTCCTCGCAGAGATGATGGATTGCCAAGCCAGTCTCTGAGGTATGCTGGTTTCTTTGGCTGACCCAGAAAACAAGGGCACTGCATAAACACTTCAGCTCTTGGCCATGTTGGCTTTTATGGAAAGCATCTCATCATTTGTCTCTTTTGACCCTCTGAGCCCCAAATGCCGAGGCCATCCACTCTGTAGGGCTAAGAAGATAACCTATGGCAAACTGAGGGCTATTCTTAAACCATTTCCAGCTGAAAGGCTTTTCCTAGCCAGTCAGAAAAGAAGCAGTGCATGCTAATTTCTACCAGCAGGCTACCAAAGGTGACTTAGCAACATGCATGGGAAGTTCTGAGCAAAAATTTTGTGATGACCTCTCTCTGCTTTCTTTTGCTGCTGTATTTGCAGCTTAATCACTGAACTGCAATGTTCGGGCTCAGAGAGCAGGGCACTTTGGTTCTTCTGCTTGTGAAGTGAGGCAAAAGACTCTGCTTTCTAGCTGGTCCTTTTTCTGTGCATGTTTTCTCCACATACTGTTATGGAAAAATATTGGCATAATTTGCCTCATGTATGCAATAAACCAGAAAGGTTGGTAGGACACAGTGCAAGAGTACATAATTTCTTGGTGTATTTTAACTTCACAGTATCAGGAACTGACTCCAGGGGCCACTAGCCATCATCAACCTGACACAAAAAATGGTGCTAATGCATATTTCTACCCCTGAACTACGCCATGCTCAGTAGCAAAAACATAAGCACTGCATGTTCAGGGCAACCAAAGCTAAGGCAGAAGGTTTGCCAAATGAAACCACAGGGCTCAGCAGGAAAATAGAAATTGGCAGGGAGCTAGGAGCAGAGACGGACACCAAAAATGAGGGGAGAAAAATAAGAGCAGTTTCCTGGCAACAGAGCTGGATGCAGTGGTCTGAGAGCCCTGCAAATGCAATTGCTTGTGTGCCATTTGGACCACCCCACCTCTGTTTAAAGAGGTCTTGTGTACGCTGTAATCACATCCTAGAGCGTGTGCTGGGTCATGTCTTAGGCCAATGGCAAAACGAGCCATCTGCCAAATGTCTTTCTGCTTGGCAAAGGAGAGATTTGTTTCTGCTTCAGGTGGTAATACATCGCCCACAATATTATCAGAAACAGCAGCTGAGATGGACCCCTATTGTGCTAGCTGTTTTCCAAAAGACAAAACAAGAGAAAGTCGCCCTTTTGATGACTTAACATTAGTAAATGCATTCTTGTGTTTTCAAAAGAGAAACTCAAAGAGAGATTCAGGCTGGATTTGAAAACAAACACCTTCCCTTGGGTAGGAAACCACCTCATCAACTTATTCAGAGGTACCCAGGCAAGGAGAAGCAGTTAGAAACTGAAGACAGTCCCAGTGCAGTTCTTAACCCAAGATCTTATTTCCTCACTTGCTTTGATAAACCTCTGACTTAGTTTGTCCAAAGGAAATCCTTTACTGCCTCACCTTTATGTACAAGGCTGTATACAATCATGTGCTTTCTGCTGTGCCTTCTGTGTGCTGTCAGGAGCAGAGCTGGCACCTTGCTCCAGATTTCTGCCCTCTGTGGGCATCACAGCACTTAAGTGCAGCCTGGGGAATGAGCTCACAAAATGCAAACTCTCTTTCAAGCTACTGTCCTTTAATTTAACTTGAATCATGTAGCTGGAACTTCAGATAAAGTTTCCAATTTTATTTGAGAAAACCAGGCAGGCAGCAAAATCCACTTTACAAATCCTGTCCAAAGTTACAGTGCACCATGGTGGCACTTGCGTCATTACTGGGATTCTTGTTCTGCCTCTGCATAGTTGTCCTTAATTTTCCCTACTCGCTATCTGAAATATACTTCTGAATCAATTCTCCTTACTCCAGCTCACCCACGAGTGTAAGAATGGCATATCTCAACAAACCACAGGTACGGTTAGTCTAGTGTGCTATCTCCAGTGATGGCCAATATCTGGCATGGATGCATGCCAGAAGAGGGACCACAGATAGCAATATTTATATACTCTCCCAGTCTTCAGTGATTTTTGGATTGAAATCCCTGTGCCAGATATAGTGTCTTCGTACATCATAGCCCACCCTCACACCTGGTGATACCTGGTGTTAAGAGAATTGCAAATAGAGGCAGAGCTTCATTTCACAGCTTCTATTTGTGGGGAGGAGGTATTAACATTTTTTTGTGACAAACCTTATCAGAAATAATATGGTTGTATATTTTCCAGTGGGTTAATATTAAATGTGTTATTTACAGATTTGCACATCACTGTTGGTTGCAGTTGGCAGGATTTTGATCCACAGCTTACAGTGACTCTAACAAATACCCACTGCACTCCAGGATTCAGCTGTTTCTTCTGTTTCTGAAGTATTTTTTAGCTTACACAAATGCTGAATTCTGGGCAGTTTATTTATCATGACAGCTATTCCTAAAGTTATCTGTGTGTAGAAAATTGTATTGCAGAATAAGAGTATCTTATTCTGGTACAATTAGGAAGCAGGTTAAACTAGATCAAACTGGAGTCAAGAGAAAAAAGTTATGAAATAGAAGGGTGTATACATTATGTCAGTTATTCAGGAATTTCTGAACAGCAATTCCAAACTAATTCCATGCCTCCATCTCATGTCTAAATGAGCTCACTCAGCAGGGGCCATGTAATATGGCTAATTTACCCGGCTGAGCAGTAGAGCGCCATATTAACATAATGGTGTTGCT
>VYZW01004435.1:156223-207146 GCA_013401315.1 Balaeniceps rex
GCAACACCAACTATTAACAGACCAATCTAATTTTGCATCTGAGCTGACTGAAGTTTGAAACATCAACTAGTGTTCCAAAGCATGAAAAAATGCTTTAATAATCAAGAGTCAGTGCTAGCAATAATTTGTTCAAGTTCAAAAGCTTAAAATTATGAGCCCAGCTTCTCTCCAGTTACTGGAAGGTTCAAACATAGCTTCAATTCCTGCTAGAAAGTTTATTGACAGCTGCTCTCTAATTAGATTTATTTTCTTTTGGAGTTAACAGACTGTGGGCTTTGATGAATTGGTATTGATTAATCACACCTCATGAAAATCGCATACAGCATAGAATTTCTACCTGATATTTGGTTGATAGTAAATTAGACCAAGGTTGCCATCAATAAATATTTGTGTCATCATCCAAACTTCAAAACTCCATAAGTAAGTACTCCGTAAGTTACAATGAAATAACTTAGGAGAAAAACTCATTTATAAATAGAAATGCTAATTCAGAAATTAGCCTTTTATTAATTAAGTTTCATTATTAGCACAGTAAGGTATTTTCTGGTGGAAAAAAAATGCCTAGGATATAACTTTATATATGAAAATATGCAGCAAATAGAGACTTACAATAGTCTTTATTGGGGCACTTCCTGTTCGGCAATGATGACTGTTCGATTTTCCTGCTGATAGCACTAGCAAGGTATTATTTGACCACACTGGAGTAATGGCAAATTCCATGTCTCATCAGAGACAGAGAACTAGAAGGCTGAAGAGTACCTTACCAAGAGTAAAGGACCTTACAGACAAAACTAATTTTTCTCAGATTCACAATTAATTCAAAAGATTCTTTGTAAACATACTGCTGACTACTTACACATACCATTCAAAAGCCCTTAGCAGGCACCCAGAAATAAAAGTTAAGTTTATTAAACAAAGCAAAAAAAAAAAATTTGGCTAAGCAGCTTGCCTTTCTTGTGCTTTGATGCTAGTGATGCTATAGGAGAAGCCCCTCTGAAATACAGTAGCTAATACAGCTTTGAAAACACCTTTCCTCAAATCATGACAAAAAAGAAACAGTAAATTTACAACGGTGGAAGGCAGCCAGACTACCAGTTTAGTATCCCAAAACACATAAAGAAGCCTTGGGTTGGGCTCATGAAGCACATTGCATGACCTGTTGTCACATACAACATACCCAGCGCTGTCTCCTCCGCTGTCACAGCACTTTGCAAAGGCTCAGGCAAAACAGCCCAGGCAAGGTGTCAAAACACCTCTTAAATGGTAATTACAGAGAATCCACTTGTACAAAAGATGGTCAGCAGGACAGTTTGTATTTTCAAACTTCCATGTGCTGGCTAAAAACATAAAGGTCTGTATCCTCACAAACAAAACCGTTCAGTTGATTAGAAAGTAATGCTGCAATTGGAGCTTTTAGTCTAGGTATATATCCCCTCGCTGACTTCCCTAGGCCCTTGCAATGTGGTGTTTTCCTCTCCCAAGTCCCATGTTCTGTTTTGGAAGGAGAGGATGTTTCTTACAGACCTTGTAATTGCGATGACAAAAAAGCACTACGAAATTTTCTCCCTGATTGTAGATGGCAGATGCACCCTTCCAAGTTCTGTCTGTCCTCTATCACCTGAACCTATAAATCAGCTGCAGAGATAAACCCTCCAAGTAGGTTTTCTGGGTTAAGTATGAGAATAAATTTGCTCAGTTGCATCATCACAGAACATTCACCAAAGTGTCCCATTTCCAGCAGTGTTCTGCCTTTAAGAACAGAGTCACGCTAGACACACACATAATTGCATTGACAATCATCAGAGTACAATTACTCCTTTTGCTTTTAAAATTACATACAGTTTTCAGCAAGTGAAAAAAATACTAGAGACCTAGTCCAATCTGGTCTGGCATCTACTGACATAAAAGTCATCTCAGCATTGTGACCTACCAAAAGAAAGGCCCAATTTACTCATCACAAAATACACAGCATCATTCAGACCTAATTTTCCCACTTAGTAAAATCTCTTCCACCTATTGACATGGAATACATGTTTAAAAAAAATAAAAAAAAAAATGCTCTGACATATTCAAAAGCATTGGGTACATAATACAAAAAAAAAAAAATTAAAAAATCATTTTGGTAAGTGCCTCACAAACAACATCCCTGGTCTTGCACAGAATTTTTTGAGTGGAGTTTATGCACCTGTAACTTCCTAAGCATTTCTGCCTCCATGATTGCATGTGCTTCAGGACTCTGCTTGACAAGCTCTAGGATCTGTAGATTTTATGAGCTCTCAACCTTGCTAGCAAGGAAAACAGTTGACTATATGCAGACTTTTGGACTTCTGTGATTTTGTTTATGCCTGGAGATGACCCACTGTTACCTCTCCTGCTCTTCAGTCTCTCCTGCTCCCATCTCCCTGATTTCTCCTTTCCAACTTTCACCTGTTACAGCTCTACCTTGTGCATTTCAAGTTGGTTCTTTTGGATCTCTGACATGTTTGTTGATCTTCAAGGCAGGTAACCCCATTCTTCAGTGATCCTTGAGCTCATAGTTTCAGGTGGGCAGTCACCTATCCGCCGCTACAGGGATTGCAAGAACTGTTAGTCAGGTAGCTATTGGCAGCAAGTGGGAGTGCTTTGGATGTTGTAGCTTATGACAGCATAAAGAAAACCGAAAGACAAGGCCAAATGAAAATACCTTTGAAGATATCATGCATGTAAACAGCCAAAGGGTCTTGGGAAGCTGCTAGAAGGTGGTCAGCTCTTTGCTACTGCAGTCAATCACACCAGGAAACCCAGTTCTGGTTCTGTCCTAAACCTACTGCAAATTGTTGCTGTTATTCTCCTTGGATGTCTGCTCCAAACCCGAGCTGCTCTAACATTAGAAGAAGTCTCCTGACTTTAAGTGTGGCCAATTTATGCACATTTGTTGTTGTGACGGTATCATCTTCCATATACAGTACTTGTTCTTCCACCCCAGCAGTCACACAGATCTGCTTTCAGCCATAGGGACAGACCTATACATAATTTCCAAGAGAAGCTTAGGCCTCCTCTGGCACTTTTTAGCCTCTTTGTGTGGACAGGTGAGTGTGTGTATGTACACACATATGTTTCCATAGTAACTGGTCATTACTCTTTATAGAGCACTGCATACCATAAAGCAGAAAAATTATAGTTGGGAATTAAATTATATCATCTTTATTTTAAAGACACACCCCTCATTTTTTAAAGCCACAGTGAAAATAACACGATAATTTCCTTTTCTTTAATACACTGTGGTTAGAAAGGCATCCTCATGTGCAGAAAGAAAAACATGCAAGGGTAAATATGAAATCCATGAAGTACAGGGGTTTGGGGGGAATCAATATGACCTTTTTGACAGAACTCCATAGAAAGTCTTTATAATAGGCGAATATAGCCTTCATATTAAGTACAAATTGAAGCTATCAAAAGTTACATTTCCGGCAGCTTGGAAGGTACCATAAAGGGCACGTAGCTGTGATTCTTGGGGGACAGGCAGGGGAGCGCAACAAGGCTGTGCAGCCTTTCCTCACAGCCTCTGAGATGAAAAGACCGAGACATTTCCTTCTCTAATAAAGTTCCTAGAATGGAAATGCTGCAAGTTCAAACCACTGGGAAATGAAGGTCTACAAAAAACCCCTTCTGCATCTGAGTCCCAGAATGTTTATTTCAGTTTCCTTTTCTTCCATCAGATTGCTGTCTCCTCTTAATTGGTGCACAGCTCTTCGCAGAATTAAAAATCCACCAAAATTTCACCAAAAATAAACAGTTCAAAGCCAGACTTACTAATGATTTGGACGTTTCAGATAACCATTTCATAAGTTCCTATAAATGTGTGGCATCGTTACATGCAGCAGTACAGGTTGGGGGAAGCCAGAGAACTACCAAAACCCTTATCTCAGAAGAGGTGCTGCTTGGGAAGGCATTCAGCAGGAGCAAGGAGGATTAAGAAGAGAGAGGGAATGAAATAGTGCAGCTGACAGCTTGCCGAATCAAGTGGATCATTTTTGAGGGGTTTATTTCCAGTCCTTTTGTATTTATATTAGCTTGTTTTTCTTCCAGGGAAGCAATCTGCTATATAATTAGAGGGGTTTGGAGGCTATTTATTATTCATTAGTTCCATGTGGCTCATTGGACCACTATAGATTTCTCCAAGTCTTCTCCATGCATTAGGCATCGACTTTATGGTAGTTCCAATTAAGTAGGCATGAAAAGGGACAGAATGTATTTTTCTGTTCACCTTTTCTGCTGATGATATTCCCTAGCTACCCCTACCTCAACTAAACAACTTTGTCATTATCCTTGGTTTCTCCTTCTCCCTCAGATCCAAGCAGACATATCTTGCCTCCTAGTCTTCCACACTTTTGCTTTATTCCCTCTCTCCCCGTGGCCAAAATGTTCACCCTGTCATCCTCAAGATTTCCCCATCTAAATACAGCCACCTCAATTATTTGTTCCGGCAATTTGCAGGAATTCTTTGATGAAACCATACTATCCTGCTGAGGAGTTATGGTCAGGATGCTAAAGATGAGTGTCCTAAGCTGACAGCAATATTGGTGGGAAAGTTTACTGAGATGATTTGCAATGATTGGTCCATATGGGAAATGAGATAGTGCTAAGAACATTAAGCAAATACGCATTGGTATTAATTTGTAATGTCATAGCAACAACAATTGCTATTCAACAGGTAATCTTTTCTCCATGATTTCAAGGAGGAAATCCTGAAAGCTGAGAAGTTGCCCTTTAATTCTGTGAGCAATATGCAGCATGTGCTGTGCTTGGGGGATTAATATTCAATCATCAGAACCCCCCTGTTCTAGGTTTCCGAAGTCAGCAACATTTGAGTTGCTTCAGGAGAAGTGATGCACTGCACTTGGAGTAAACAGAATGAACTGCACCTACTGTCTACTATAAAACTCTTAAAGAAAAAACAAAAAAACATGGGAGAGAGGCAGTCTTGCTGTTCACTCGGCAGAGCTCAGGCTGACCTGGTGCAGAGAGACCAGCTCGGCCCTGCACAAGGATGGGGAAGCTGCTGGGGTGAAGGGAAAGGGAGGAGAACACGGTGCTCTGCTACAACCCACCCATGGCACAATCTGGAAAAGCTGAAACGCAGTGGTACAAGAATACGATTTATGAAAAACAAGATGTCATCACCATTTCCTTATCCTCTCCTCTGTTGGAAATCTTGGTTGAATGGTTTTGTTAGAGAATAACCTGCAAGTCTTTTATCTGTGTTTACTCAGCACACAGGAAAAGATGACCCAGGTCTTGGCATCATCTTTGGGCAAAACTGCATCACACCATAATGCTTACTAATGTGTGTTTTAAACCATATGCTTTACAATGAGTGAAGAAAGAAGCATCCAGATTTGATCTACTGCTAAACAACTACCCATTCAGGTTTTGATGACTCAACTCTCTGCCATATGGGCAGCTTCTAGAACATTTTGCGATCAGACACAATATTTTCTTACATGTGAGATAAAATGAGCAAAAAGAAAACGGTCAAGTAGCCAAACTGAGGAAAAGGGCACGAGCTTCAAGTTCTGAACTGGAAAGGAAATAGCCTTGAAGATGAGAGATATGCCAAACTAGAGTTTTCATTAGGTTAGTTATAAATAGATGCTGTTGGACCAGTTGTAAATATACTGTTGGGCCTTCATGTGGCAAGGGTATGATTTTTCTGAAAGGATTTTAAACATCCCACAGCTGGTGTGAGCTAGCTCGAAAAGCACCTGACCCTATTTAAATGGAAAGGACAACAATTAACAGGAGGAGGTCAAAAGAGGAGATGCCAGAGTAAGTGCTGTACTCTTCATTGTCAAAATAGTTACCTCTAGGCTTTTCAGTGGTTCTCACAGTTGTTAAGGAGATGTGTATTTTTCCTTCTTAAGTATGGTGAATTTCAAAGCCTAAGAACTCTTCTAATCAATTTGAAACCTTTCTTCAACCATAGGACTAGGATCTCATCCTTACACTTTCCAACTCTTTTTAGAAAAACCCCAGATATTCCAACCTCTTCAGATTCATTTAATTTTTTTTTTTTTTTTTAAAGACAAGCCTAACAAAGACAGTAGTTTGGTTCAGGCTGGTATTAGCAAAGTGTCTCATGGATGGTATCACCAAAGGATAAAGAACAATGCAGACATGTGGCACCGCCACATGCCCCCTCCAAAAAAAATTATGGTTCATTTAAAATGAATTTATAAATACAGAAGTTTTATATAAATATAGATATAAATTCTCTATAAATATCATATGCAGTTCAGAACTTGTTTTCATGTGTTCGTAACTGCTGTTTAGGCTAAAATGTAAGGAAAACTATGTATAGGAAATATTTTCCTATTCAATCAAATTGTAGAGCAGCACAGTATTTTGGTCTCTCCCAGCCCAGATTAGCTGATACAACTCTGCAGCTAAGGACTCTTCGGAGAATCTCCGGTGCATCCAGTTTGCTAAAAGGACTTGAGCCCTTTTTACAACAGCCTAGAGGAATGTCTAATCACTATGGTGTCATCTGTCTTAAGGTAAATGAAAATCCTTCTTTCTCTCTTGCTTATTAAAAATCCCTCTACTGTCAGAAGTTACATGTGGTCCTTAAGAAAAGTGCCTGGGGACACTTGACCTCTGAACAGCAGCTTAGGTGCTTGCAATAGCATCCTGAAATCTGTCAACACAACTGCATTTTAAATGAACAACAAACACCTAGAAATAAAGTACATTTCAAGAATGCTTGGCTAATGAAACCACGCGCTACTCAAACCGATGCTGTTCCTGACAGCTTTCTGAAATAAGTGTCCAAGCCCTGGCTGGTTGCCAAAAGACAAATGCCCTTATGCCTGGGCAGTTTAGTTATGGCTGTTGCCTTCAGAGAAGCTTTGGTTTGTGCTGTCAGCAAAGAAGAGTCAAATGTTTAAACATCTCATGCAGTCATAAGATTTGCCATCTTCACACGAGACATAGATACAATACCATATCCCCAAAGGACATGGTTCGTGTCTAGATTTGCTGTATCTGGCTTTGCCACTTCTACAGCCTAACAGACTCCAAAAACACAATCGTGGTTTTTTCCTCCATCCATGTTCCAAGCGTGACCTGTCTGTGTTATTACTATTTGGAAGGAAATATACTGGGTCTATTTGTCTACATGCCTACTTGAACATAGAAATCCTATAATCTTGTTCCTGAAACAGTGCCTTTTTTCAATAAAATCATCATGCCTTAATTATTACAACACCAAGAAGCACTTTTTTTTTTTTTTTAACTATCTAAATGTGCGATATATCCTTTCATTATTCTCAATGAACATGAGAGAAGAAAAGAGTATGCAAGGCAAAACCATGAAGTGTTTGCAACTGGTAATACTGCCAGTTCAATGTCCAAAGAAAAGTTGCAAAGTGCATTAATAACCATCTCTACTGAGCGCCATCCAAAACGGGAGCTATCAAAGCGTGGAAATTAAAGTCCCTGAACAAAACCTACTGACCAACCTGGATGCCAGAGAGTTCTGCATTACAGAACTCTGAATTATACTGTTGGCATGGTGTGAGGTAAATCATTAGCACACATGTTAAATCTGTGTTTTGACACAACTTTTTTTTTAGATTTATTTACCATGTTATATATTTC
Source organism: Balaeniceps rex (assembly GCA_013401315.1). Taxonomy (NCBI): domain Eukaryota; kingdom Metazoa; phylum Chordata; class Aves; order Pelecaniformes; family Balaenicipitidae; genus Balaeniceps; species Balaeniceps rex. The sequence goes on from VYZW01004435.1 coordinate 163,862, forward strand.
TATGTTAGATTTCCACAAAACATTATAGGATCAAGCTATTAAAAATTTGTCATAAGTATCACTTCAGCAGTAAGATATTACATATCAGCTGTGTTCTAGTTTGTAAGGAAGTTCATAAATGCATACACAGTTTTTAAAAAAAGAGTTTGTTTTCTCATTAATTTTTATGACAGCACCACTCCATTCCTTGCATTCAGTGGTGTTACAGGGAGGTGGCTGCTAGATTGAGTGTGAAGATGACAACAACATTATGATTTCCAGAACATCTCTAACATCTTCTGTTATGTCTCTAGCTGCCTTACAGTATTGTGTAGGAGTACCAATTGGCTTTATACATCACAAAAAAAGAACAAAGATGGTCCTTAACCCAGCAATCTTTCAGATTGTGTAAGGATGATCTTGTCAGATTATGTGCCAATTTAGGAATCTCAATGGCCCCAGGTTTAAGAGACCTATCTGTGAAAAAGCACAGACAAGCAGATGTAAGGCAGGCATCCTCCTATGCCAATCCAGGTATGGAGACAATTGGAAGGGTCAAAACTTCTGGGAAAACATTTGTCAACAGCATTTGAGTGACAACAGAGGGGTTGCTTCCCCAGTAACAGGGCTGCAGAAAGTCCACAGGCTGAGCTGCCAAGCTGTGGCTGTCCTGAGAGAGGGGAAGGCAACAGCAGTACTTGAACCAAGCTGTCCCGGCAGGAACGTGGCCTGATTTCTGCCTCTGCAGAGTTGTTTGGCTCAGTGACACACTGCCACTGTGCTCGTGCGGCTTTGGGTTTTCCTGTGATACCGATGGCAGTCAACGTCGTGCAAAGGGCATGTGGGTCCAGTTACCAATTTCCCTTACCTTACCAAGCATAAGGGCACGTTAAATTGTAATGAAGGGGCAGGACATAAATCCTAGGAAGGTTAAAGTGACTTTTAGTCTCACAAGGAATTGAGAGTTATGGCAGTTGCTGAGAGCCCTGGTAATACACGTCACAAGCAGTGTTGAGTGTCTGGTGAATGTCTTCTGATGAAGTTAAGGAAATATTAATACTTGTCCAGTGCTAACCCTTCCAAGGAAGCTACAGATTTTGCCCTTCCTTTGGCTCAAAAGCCACCCCCAGTGAGCATATTCCCTGGGAAATTGCTGCAAATTTTTGCTCAAATACAGACTGCTCACCACTTCTTCTATTTCAGGGCTTTATCTCTGGGTTGGACTAGATAAGTAATTTTACATCAGAAAAGATCTGCAGAAAAAGCAGATAGTGGAAGGAAAATACTACTTAGCCCTCATAAGAAGGAATCCAAGTACATACAGTACAATGGAGAATTATTATTTTGCAAATCAGTCTGCTTGAAGAGCAACTGGAGAGATCATTAAAATCACCTCTGTAGTTCTTTGATCACTGGTCTTATTTGCATTTCAAAAGAGCAAGTTTGACAGAGTTTATTGCAAGGCTCTACTCCTAACTTCTAGCTGCTGCAGTTTTGTTCCCTGTTATCACACTGCCTCCTTCCTGACCTTCCCCAAAACCACAAACCCCTCCTTTTGAACAATTAAAATTACCCTGCAAAGGTGAAGCACATTTATAGTTCAGGATTGCTTAAGAACAAGCCGGCATGAGACAGCTCAGTAAAAAAGACACCTCAGTATCAGTCCTTTGTTGTACCTCGTACTCTATTTCAGTGCTGTCATTGCATTCTCCTCAGTCGAGCTGACCAACACTAAACACAGAGTTCAAAGTGAGATCGTGGTGTGCACTTTGATATTTTGTGTGCAAGTTCCCCTCTCCCATATGCACTAAAATTTCTTTCTGGGGCAGTAAGCAAGAGTTTAAGTTGATCTGCTCACTCTTGTACATCTCGGGGCCTCCTGTTCTATTTTTTTTTTTTTTTAAATTAAAATCCAAACAAACTGGTACTCTGCCTGCAAGTTCAAACAATTCTTGCATTTATTTCATTGAATTTCATTAACAGCTGTGGGGGGGGCAGCTTGTCAACAACATTATGTTTCCTTTCCATTCCCCTCATTTCTCCTCTAGTGTCTTAATGAAGCGATGACAATTGCCCACACTGTGAAAGAGGTCTCGGCAAAGGAACTTGACGGAAGGAAGATGCTCACATGGAGCTTTATGGCTGCTGTGGTCCTCTCAGTCTCTCTGCCTCAGGATGCAAAAATCCCTACTAAAGGAAGGGGCTAAGAGGGCTGACCTAGGCTAGAGAGGAGGGCTGAAAGCCGCTGGCTCTGCTGTTAGCTAGACTCTGATAAGGAGATAAGTTGATGGGACCGAAGAGCACAGTAGTTTTGGCCCTAGAATACCAGCATCACCATCAGCAGTGCTTGAAGGAGGTGGTGACTTGTGGGGAACATGAATGTGAGGGGAAGGATTTTTGAATTATGAGTTAAACTAGGACCTGCAGCAGCCAGATTTGAAATATCTGGGAGCAGCTACCAACCTGCTCCTTTTCCAAAACCAGGCAGAACCTGGCTCTGCTTGTAGAGGCCGAGAAGGCTGCACCTTAAGCCTGCCTGCCGCAGGAGCAGCTGATGTGCCCTGCTTTGTTTTCTTTCCTTACTACTGACACCCAGATTCCTGCCAAGGACACCCACCCCACCCCACCCCGAGGTACACGGGGTGCCCTAGGAGCACTGTGACATCTAGCTCTAGAAAAACCTCTGCTCTAAGGCAGCTGAACTCCAGACAGCAAGACCCACTGGGCTGTAATAACTGCTAAGCTTTATCTCTCAAAAATGTTTAATCTGAGGAATTGCTCCGAGTTTCTGCAGTGAATAGCAAGGAATGAGAGTGACAGCATTAGGGAGGACTTTCATGCCAATACAAGAGATAGCACTTACTGCTCTTAATAGAAAATTTTTTTAAAGACATCTTTTTCAGACCATGGCTTTATTAATCAGATAATACATTGACAGATACATCAGAGTGCTCAACAGAGAGGCACAGGTGTTGTTGCATGAAAGAAAGGTTCATTTCAAGTAGCTTTCCTAGTTACAAGAGCAGCTGAATCATTTATCGTATTACATATAACTACCTTGGTTTTTTAGTGCTGCTGTAGGTGAGAGGGGAAAAAAAATAAGTTGTAGCCAGCTGGTTAAGTTTAAATCCAAGTAAAATGGTGGATTTAAAATTGAAAATTTATGTAGACTGCGTAGCCCAATTCTTTTGAAGAAAATATTAAATTTTATTACTAGATCTGCTACTTAATGCCCTCAACCTTCAGCACTATATTTCTTTGGGGGTTCCTGGCAGTTTGGCTTGACATTTAGAAGGACTTCAGTAGTAAACTGTCTCTTGTTGCTAATTTCTAAGTGGCTGTTTACATCAAGCTGTCAGTGCCCTTCTGAACGATTAAATCCCTCCCCAAGGGGGCCTGTGGAGCAGTTCATGGTGATTCTGCAAAGCACTGAGGTGCCCAGCTCAAGTCCTCCAATCCGACTAGTGCTATCTTCCACAGTAGTATTTTAAAGACACGCAGACACACAGGTATTTCAGCCTACTTCATAGCAGTGTCTTAAGATGTGAAACACATTTTACTAGAAGGATGTGAACAGTGAAGCACCAGAAGTTTGAGAGACTTGCCCAAGGTCAGAGGACAACCTGGGCACATAACCACAAACCTGCCACAGTCAACCTTCTGCAGGCTCTAACCGCTCGCACAAGTTAATCCCCAGCAAGGCTTTATTCACGTTTAAAGGAGTGCTTCCCAAGGTGGCACTGTTCACATATATGAGGCCTCCCCGGCACTTAGACCGGAGAGACAGGAATGCTGGCGGCAGAATAGATATTAAGCTATTTGGGTCCAGGCCAGCCACAGTGCTAAGATGCGATTACCCCCAGCAGCGTAAGCAAAGCCTTGCCTCTTGCTTGAGGCCTCGGCAGCTGTGCAATCCCACAGTCAACAGCAGCGTGGCAAAACCCGCAGAGAAAAGGAGCAGCCCTCGTGGCAGCCTGGCCAAGAAGGATGGCCCCGTCCCCTGTGCCTGGGGAAGCTGCTCTGTGGCAGTCGCTGGCCAGCAGCATGCAGAGCTCCCTGGGCTGTTGCAAGGGACCCTTGTTCAGGGAAAATCCCTGGCACCCCCAGAAGGTGTTTCCTCTCCACCTCATGGAATGGACCAAAAGAGCTTCGTTTTAAAGGCCAACTCCCCCTCTGTAATAAATTCCCATCCAGAAGACAATTTCCTTTTCCCCGAGTGCCTCATTCATAGCAAGGAACAGCACAGCGGCAGACAGAGGCCATTAGAGACCGATTATGTTTAACTGCTGGGCAATCACTGATTGCACACAGGAAATAAACCCTAATACCAAAAAAGTTCCTACCAACAGCTGTTGGAAGGAAATGTCACCATCGTGGTGTCTAGACATTGCCAGGCTGCCCTAAATCAGACTGCAAATGCAGGTTGGCACTATGAAGTCTTATCAAAGTGGCTAAAATGGTGGCTTGCCATTAAAGGGGCTTCAGCAACAGGCAGTCTCCCATTGCTCTCAGCACAGCGGTGCTAGAGTTGCACGTTGTTTGGGGATTGCCACCAGAAAGGCACTTTGAAAAACTCAAGAGCAGAACAGGAGCTCCACAGCTTTAGTGGCAGACTTCTTACTCTGGCCTTGTCAAGGGTGCACAGAGGATAAACCAAAAGGCCGAGGATTTGCCTCATTCTAGCCCTTGTGAAATAAGGGCCTCCTGTACAAGGGATCTGCAGCTGCAAGGGATCCTTGCAGAAGGGAACTACTACTGTCACCACACCTCCAAGCAGGTTTCCACCCTTCCTCCCCCTTGGCCCCAAAGCCTACTGAGGCACACGCTGTACAAAGGAAAGGAGAGCCCTGGCACGGGCACTGCTGAGGATGGGCAAGATCCACTAAGGTGTTTCCATGCCCAGTTACCGCAGGAGTGATCCTGGCTCCTGGCTCCCCATCCTTAAATCTTACAAAGGGTATTCGAAAGAGGCAAGGTGGCACTAGGACGACACGAGCAAGAGTAGCTGCTGTAAGAAGCATCGACAAAGACAGCTGTTTAAAAGGTTTCCTGAGCTGATAACAGTGCGGACAGCCCCCTTTCTGTGCCGCTGTGCCACCAGTGGTGCTGCCAGCAGAAGCAACATCGGCAGTGGTTCCCCGGGGGCTGCGAGCAAAGCGCAGCGTGGCATGAGGACGGCTGCTGCGCTGCTGGCGCCATGCAGCACGGCTCATCAGCAGCCGGTGGCTGGTGAGACCAGCCATCTGCACGCAGCGAGGCAGCGGCTGGAAATTTGTAATAGCTACCTGCAGGGAGGAATTTTCCTCCAGGGAATTTGTCTTGTAGTCTGCTTCACAAGACTTTCCTGCAGTAGCCAGCAGACATATTAAAAGATTTCAGACAGCTGTGGGGAATTAATAGGTACCGGAATGTGCCAAGTCTTTCCTTATTGCTGATCCTGTATAACAACTGCTCCCCTTCCCAAACTGAAGCATAAAGATACAGAGCAGTAGCTGGTGCTCAGAAAGTACACCTACAAGTCAGCCCAGCGCCACGCAGAGCCCTTTTTACAGGGTTTGGAGGTTCAACAGGGGGTGTGGACCCACTTGCTGCTTAATTGATTTTTCAACCACCATAACCATGCGAAACTGCCCCTCAGCACAGACCAAAAGTCGTATTGGATTGTTTCTGCGCACAGTATGTCTTTTTATAAAAATATAGCATTTGAGCACCATCCTGTTGTGCTCAGTGGACTACATAAACATGGACAAGGAGAACAGTGGTACCTGGCAGAGGAGCTACTAACTCCAGCACAGCTTGGAGCAGGGGCTGCGGAAGCGCGCTTGTACATAACCAAGATGTGACTTTACGAACTACTAAATGAACAGTGCTCCTGTAAGGTACTGCTGTTCTTTCCTCTCGCTTTCAGTTTATGTGCCTTACTGCCCTGTAATGCCAATCCTGAACAGATGGATCAATAAATGAAATTCCACAGTATTTTTGACTCTGCTCCAGTCAGCAACTGGCAGCATCATCTTATTCCCCACGTGGGAATTAGCCTGCAAAATTTACCTGTGCATATATTATCCATACTGAGGTGAATCAGTGTTTAACCTTTTAAAGAAAAGCTATACAAGAATGAAAGAAAAAAATAGAGGAGGCTGTATGATGTATGTCAATGGTTGACAAATTCCCTCCCACAATCACTTAACTGTTTTGCAACAGGTCTCAAACAACAGGGGTGCACTGAAAAGCCAGGTAGACCCTCCAGTCAGGAAGCAGCTGAGACGAGGGTTGTTTATCCACCCCTCACCCTCCCTCTCTAATCCCTTACCTGAACCACCAACATCAACTGAGCCAAAGAAAGGGTGCAGTTTCCCCGTTCCTCCTTTCACACATAGCACATTGTTTCCTGCGTGCTGCAAACTGTAGCAGAGCAGACAGTAGCTCCACACTGTGTTTTTACCACTTGGCATAGAGTATATTCATGCCACAACTCATCTTCAGCAGAGGAGGCTGAAGAGTGATGAAAAGCTATACTCTGCCTCTGCTAGTGGTAGACAGGGTATTGCAGATATCAAGATACGCCAGCAGACTAAAAGATATTTTAAAAAATAAACCAGTGTACTCACAGAAGAGAAGAGCAGCCTGAAGGGAAGAGACTGAACTACCTCAGCAGGATGAAGGAGAACAGCCCACACAAGTGGGTCCACACCTCTGAGACACTGCGCAGTACTAGCAACCTCCTCCGCTTGGGAGACTTCAATATTCAGCATCTTTTCACTACACCTGTATGGAGAGAAGAAACACTGTCAAGCTCTAAACTCTTCAAACCCTTTATGTTGCCAGACATGCTCTTAAAGGCAGGAGAAGGGAAACAAGGGGAACAAGCTCTCTCCCACCAGATGCACCCAGGCTGCGCACTGTGACAGAGGTGAGTGATTGATCGATTTATTAAAAGCTGAACATCTTTGCTACAGAGCAAGTTCTCTGTCCTGGAGAAGTGGTTGCTGTTTGCATCATGAAGTATGAGATTTGGAGGACAAAAGCACTCCCAGCGAGGCCTTGCCTTTGCTCTGTTGAGTCCTGAAAAGGGAGAAGGAAGCAAGTCCCTGAACAACCACAACTATGTTCTGGGTGTTTGCAGAATGGTAACCAAGCTACTATTCTCTGCGGGGGAATAATTCCCCTGGTTAAATAAGTCATCTGTTTGCTGCTCCTTACATAAGCCCCCAGGCTGTTTCCCTTCAGGTACAGAAGATACTTTCTGTTTCAGCCTGTGCCAAAACGAGCATGAGGAGCAGCTGTGTGCAGCTTTTCCTAATATCCCACCACTGCTCGCTTTTCTTTTAAAACTCCAGGCAGAGTCTATGCAGCCTTGTACACTTTGCTAGCAAACATACAGCTCAGCGCGGCTCAGGAAGGCTATGCTGACAGCACTGGGGCATGCACTGGGGCAGGCTGGGTCCCTCTAGAGCAGGCTGGTCTCATCCATTCCCCCTTATGCTTTGCCCAAGTCGTGAGCAAACAGCATGCAATGACGCCGAAACATAAATACTATTTTACAGTACGTTCACACACACACGGAGACACACCTGAAGCAGCACGTCACACCCCACCAGAGCTATATTTCATAACCTGAGGCTAGTAGCCTGTGTGGCATGTTCTGGGCCAGGGCTTAAGGTCACATGGATTAATTTAGGGTACAAAGGCTACTGAAAGGATGCTGGAAGGCTATATAGGAAGAAGGAAAGCTGAACTGTTGTAGTCTTGCCCATAGGGTCTAGAGAGCTATCCTGGAATGCATACTCTAGGGATGCAGTAAAGCTGCCTTTAATTTGGAGGTTTGCTCCAAGAGAAAGATCAGGACTGCAGAAACAGTCACTGGCTGAAGTTGCCTAAGGGGGCAGGACCTAGAAGCCAACCGAGAAGCAAGGGTACATGATACCACGGCATGATCGAAGCCGCCTTTCAAGCGCAGAAGGTGGGAGCACTCTCAGGTCCCCTGATCCAGCCGCTTACCTCTCTCAGCCTGTGTGCTGGGGAATATGTGCGTATACCCTCCCCACATCCTTCCTGCAAGCCTTGGCACCTGCAGGAAAGAAGCCCATGGGCATGGGTTGGGAGGGAGTCATCCTGCCACAATCAGCCATAGGGTAATGCTATGCGGGCGCCTGCCTTGAAGCTGAATACAGGCTAAAGGATTGGTGAAGTGAAGCAGCCCGATCTCTGCTTGGGTTATAATTTCAATAGCAAAACAATTCACTACACATCTCTAGGCCACAATTTTCTGTCCTGGCTATGTTTACAGTGAAAGTTCATATTAAGATATTATTTAATTTTCCTCTTTTCCTTGGCAGCCACCACAGCCACTCCTAAGGGTAGCCAGTTGTCTTTGCCCACTTCCCAAATTGTGCTATACTGCAGCTAAATATTATTATTGTCATTTGAAAGGAAATATTTCTATTCTTTTCTAATCTTTAGTCTAATCTCATTCTCCATCTTCTTTCCAGGAAGATGAAAAGACAGAATCAGAAGTAATGACGCTTCTTAAGGAAGAAAGTCTGTCAGGATTTCCTAACACCCTCCCCTCAACCCTTTCCATGGGATGAATAGAAAAAACAATGCTGCAGTCACAGTGGTGCATCTCTATCAATGTAAGCAGGGGAAAAAGAGGCACAGTGGAGTTTAATGAGCCACTACAGCCACCTCCCAAAATCTCCAGACTTGTAAACCTGTGTTGAAATATACCTCTGGCTGAATGAAAGCCAACATAAGCCTCTAGCCTCCTTCCCATGTAGGCACTGTGCACTCCTTCCCAGAAGCCAAGGGGCCCATCTTAGAAAGAACCTGACTTCTTTCCATTCTTTTCTCTCCAAGCTCCTTTCCACATGTTATATGAATGTTATAAAGAAAAGGATAACATTTCTAATATCGGTGATCTTTAATCTAAGCCAAAAACCTACTCGCAGACTGCTAATACCTGGTCTCATACTGCTGTGTACAAGAACTACAGATGAATGAAATCACAGTGTCTGACATTTCATAGTAACAAATCTAAAGTAATTTCTGGTGTGCAGTTATATAGTCCTTCCCATTCAACCAGCCCAGTCTTAACACTGTTTCAGTTTTCCTTCTATTATTTAAATAAATAAATACCACCCCCCCAATTGAATTGGGTCATGTTTTTTGAAACCACAAAACAGCTCAAAATAGGCTGTATTCAAACTTAACTAACAAGAGTTGCTTTGGCAGCCTGAAGTTCAACTGCAACAACAATACATGAAAGAGTGTTCCTGCCAGCTAAAACTTCTACAGTACCTATGGAAAGCCATCAGCTTCTGGAGTTGCATTTTCAGAAGACTGAAGTCTACAACTTCATCACAAATGAAACACCACCAGATAATGAAAGTCATCATAATCAACTCTACTGGGCCTATTGTTTTTTTATTGTGAATGAGCTGCACACAACACAAGATATTTTTCCATGCTATGGATACATACGATTTTAGTCTGTAAGTTGAAGTTCTAGTATCAGCGTGGACTCCTGTTTTCTACTTGTGTGGAATCTGCCATTAAAAGTTACAGTTATTTAGTCTTGGCACATCAACATTACTTCCTTCTGAGTAGCCATGAGGATTGCTGACACAGGCCAAAAACATTATTACATTTGCTAAACAGGAGGCATTTTAATGACAGCTGAAGCTCAAAGATATTCTAACACAACAACTTCTTTATGAAAGTGCTACCCACAGCAATGACTAAAGCCTGTTGAACACAGAGGTTTTGGCAAACCCAGGTTGGGGGAGAAGATACCAAGGTTCACTGTGCTTTTTTACAGTTCAGAGAGGGGAAGGAAGACATTTGACAGGGAAAAATAGGGTTGCAAGAGGACTTGACAGGCCATGACAATGAAAACTGTTTCCCTCCCATCCCCATCAAGTCACCTGAACATTTGGTTTCTTTCTGCAATAAATGCTTCCACTGTCACTGGAAATATTGCTGTTCCGAGAAGTCAGCCTCACACACAGCTATGCCAGAAAGGCTGATTATAGTTATTTGTGAGAGACATAGTTGATAATTGCTTGAAAAGAAAACATTTTTTTTATTATTTATGAAAAGCAGTTCATTGGAGCAGTTCAAGAACCTTGCAGATTTTTTTTTTTTTTTTGCATTCTTCTGGTGAGGAAATTAGGTAATTTCCTGCAATGACATTTTAATAAGAAGAAATGCAGTCAACTGTCAGAGTGAGTAGTGAACCGTGCTCTCTCTAAAGACATAAGCTGGCATCTAAAACTATTTGTAAATACCTTGAATATAGAGCTACTTTACTTTTACTATTAGATTGCCAGGTCAGGTGAAGAAGTTTAAGCCTTTACTAATAAATTACAATAAAAAGTGCTTCATGCTGTTTGATTCAATAAAATTCACTAATAATGATGCTGCCTGGTTATTTTCGAATAACCAGTCATGTGTGATTATAATTAAAGACTATCACAACTCATACACAAGTGGGGTTGGTTAAGGTCAAGGATCATTAGCATTTCTGAACTTCTGAGAATTTGATCTTGTACATGTAGTCATCCTTTATTTTGGAACACTTTTAATATACACACACACAGAGACATAACAGTATTTCTTCACAGCTTCCTAGTAGTTTAGCTATATGAAAGCCAACAAAATACTCTTAAAACGCCAGACTTAGCAGTTAGGTAAATAATAATGTCTCCCTCCTTTTCTAAACATCTTGTTCTTTCCTCCATGCTCTCACATGCTCTTTCCTCATATCCATTGTTCTTTTCTGTTCACATTTTTATCCTCCTCTTCTTCCCTCTTCCTTTCTAATAAAGGATTCTCACTTCTCCTTCTATATATGCTCTTGTCCTTTCCTCATTCAGTGTAGATTTCACACCCCTCTTCCTTAACCTGCAGATTTCTTCACCTTTTCCACAGGCTCTGGCACACGGGCTTAAGCAAGAATTTAGGATTGTTCAAAACATGGTTTCTGGTTTTGACTGCATGGTATCATTTGGCATCAGATTGTATTGTGTGCCTGCTATTTGCACAGTGAAGTCTATTGGTTCAGACACCATATAGATCCGTGGCATGCATTGCTAAGGTCACCTGTACATCCATGACATTGGCTATATCAAGTTATTAGGAATAAGATATTTACACAAACAGATTCCCAGTAAAAAAAAAAACAAACAAAACTCTTAAGTGTTTCTATAGTAAGACATGATTATAACTGTTGGGAATTCACATACCCATGAGTTAGAGCATAATCTCTGGATAGGCTGCACAATGAAGGACAAGTTACTTCTTTTCTAGCTGTATCTCCTCCTGAAGTGACTGCAAGGTCCTCCACAAAGATCATTTCAGCAGAACTGGGAATTACACTTAAACATGAAGGCTGAAAAACAGCAAAATATGATTGTTCACATACACAGATTGTTAAATTGGCCAGGTAATTTTGAAATATTTCTCCTCCATATTATTCGTTAAGTTAGTGCCAAAGGAACTGGGCTGTGTGAGAGATGACTACACAGTGGATGATACAATGTATGACACTCATTACAATAATGACACTCATTACAGTAATTTTGAAATATTTCTCCTCCATATTATTCATTAAGTTAATGCCAAAGGAACTGGGCTGTGTGAGAGATGACTACACAGTGGATGATACAATGTATGACACTCATTACAATAATGACACTCATTACAGTAATTTTGAAATATTTCTCCTCCATATTATTCATTAAGTTAATGCCAAAGGAACTGGGCTGTGTGAGAGATGACTACACAGTGGATGATACAATGTGTGACACTCATTACAATAATGACAGGTTGAAACAGCAGTAGAGAAAGAAATACCTAGCATCTTGACACAGTTTAGCCATATAGTCATTACTTACACCAGAAGAAAATGACAAGCAATGATGATTACAAGAGCAGTTAGAAATTACCATTATTCCATTTGAAAATTAAAAAAAAAAAAAAAATCACCACTTCCAAAACTAGCCCATTATAAGATTCAACAAGAGTTTGTGAAATAGAGAGACTATTTCAGACTTGCATTTAGTAAAGTCATTAATCCTTTGACACATGCGTTTGAGCCCAGACTTTAAAAGTAGTTATCAAGCAAAAAGACTAAAGGCAGGGGGCGGGGGGGGGGGAATCAGCTCCAAAGAGGAACTTGCCTTGGTTTGCTTGTTTTTCCACTAGTGACAGACACTGAAATAAGAATAAAGTTGGGAAACTAAGCAAGTATTCTCACTGAGGAAAGCTGTTTCTGCCAATAGATAGTGCATTTTAATTTATTTATTTGTAAAAGGGTTGCTCTAGTGTCTTGATATTCATATCTGCATTTTCACTGGATCCTCCCTGCATAAGTAGACATCTGAGCATAGTCCTAGGAGCTAAGACCTGATCAATAATCTCAGTTCTACGCTGATTTCCTCTACAGGAAGACAACCCTTTTGCACTGATTTTCTTATCCACAAAAGCAGAGACAATAATATCAATGCATTGGTAGGTGAAGCCTATTCCAGCGATTCTTTAATTAGTGTTTGTGAAGTGCTCCAAAGGCAAGCTCTCAGAGGGAGAACCATTTTCAGCAGCAGCAGTTTTCGTTTGACATGCTTATTTAGCACACTAGAAATTACAAAACAGCACTGTTGCAGTTGACCCCAAAGGCAGGGCTGAAAGTGGATGTTCCCCAGCCTATCTTTCTCTCAGCATAATTAATTGCCATCTGGTCTGATCTCAGTCAAGAGCCAGCAGTGAGCTACATGCACTAATCCCAGTTAATATAATCATACCTGTATGATTAGAAAGTTAAAACAGGTGCAAAGGAAAACAAGATTTAACTTGTCAAGAGGGTTTATTCTGCATTTTTCTGACCAGTCTGCCTGATCAGAAACAATCCAACGTCCACAGTGAGTCAATAATGTACATATCAGCCAAGCACAGGACTTGCCAGCGTTCATTTATAGTGCAGATAGCTCCAGAGAGGCAGGCAGCAGTTAACAGTTTGACAGGAGTAAAGCTTCACACCTCTCTCATTTACATTTGTAGCTTATTCTGTTGAGGACGCACTAAGAGCTAAACACCACAAGGAACTGGGGTACCCCAACACCAGTTGTAATGCAGTGAATAAAACCTGAAGACACAGTGTGCTGTAATAACTGGTATCCTCTGTCAAGAGGCCTAGGAACTCGCCACTGCTACAGGTCAGATCATTTGGTACTAATCATAGAATCATTTAGGTTGGAAAAGACCTTTAAGATCATAGAGTCCAACCGTTAACCTAACATTGCCAAGTCCACCACTAAACCATGTCCCTAAGCACCACATCTACACATCTTTTAATCACCACCAGCGATGGTGACTCAACCACTTCCCTGGGCAGCCTGTTCCAATGCTTGACAACCCTTTCAGTGAAGAAATTTTTCCTAATATCCAATCTAAAGCTCCCCTGGCACAACTTGAGGCCGTTTCCTCTTGTCCTATCACTTGTTACTTGGGAGAAGAGACCAACATCCACCTCACCACAACCTCCTTTCAGGTAGTTGTAAAGAGCGATAAGGTCTTAGTCTCCTTTTCTCCAGCAAGACAACCCCAGGTCCCTCAGCCGCTCCTCATAAGACTTGTGCTCTAGACCCTTCTCCATCTTCATTGCCCTTCTTTGGACACGCTCCAGCACCTCAATGTCTTTCTTGTAGTGAGGGGCCCAAAACTGAACACAGCACTCAAGGTGCAGCCTCAGCAGTGCCAAGTACAGGGGGACAATCACTTCCCTAGTCCTGCTGGCCACACTATTTCTGATACAAGCCGGGATACTGTTGGCCTTCTTGGCCACCTGGGCACACTGCTGGCTCATATTCAGCCGGCTGTCAACCAGCACCCCTAGGTCCTTTTCCGCCAGGCACCTTTCCAGCCACTCTTCCCCAAGCCTGTAGCGTTGCATGGGGTTGTTGTGACCCAAGTGCAGGACCCGGCACTTAGCCTTGTTGAATGTCATACAATTGGCCTCAGCCCATTGATCCAGCCTGGCCAGATCCCTCTGCAGAGCCTTCCTACCCTCAAGCAGATCAACACTCCCACCCAACTTGGTGTCATCTGCAAACTTACTGAGGGTGCACTCGATCCCCTCATCCAGATCATTGATAAAGATATTAAACAGAACTAGACCCAATACCGAGTCCTGGGGAACACCACTTGTGACTGGCCACCAATGGGATTTAACTCCATTCACCACAACTTTTTGGGCCTGGTCATCCAGCCAGTTTTTTAGACAGCAAAGAGTACACCCGTCCAAGCCATGAGCAGCCAGTTTCTCCAGGAGAATGCTGTGGGAAACAGTGTCAAAGGCTTTACTAAAGTCTAGGTAGACAACATCCAGAGCCTTCCCTCATCCACTAAGTGGGCCACCTTGTCATAGAAGGAGATCAGGTTAGTCAAGCAGGCCTTTCATAAACCCATGCTGACTGGGCCTGATCACCTGGTTGTCCTGTGCGTGCCATGTGATGACACTCAAGATGATCTGCTCCATAACCTTCCCTGGCACCAAGGTCAGACTGACAGGCCTGTAGTTCCCCAGATCCTCCAGGAAACCAAATGAGCCAAATATGTGAGCAACGCAAATTTAGAGTGTGCATGACTCTCCTCCCCCAATGCCTCCTTGTTTCTGTGGTGAGGCGGAGAGGCCTTATGCAGGTTGTACCTTCCCAATTTTTCCTTGGCCCTGCTCAGACAACAAGTACATTGTTAAAACATTTCCTGAAGTTCATTCTTACTACGTTACCAGCAGAAATGCTGACCAAAATGGAGCACTACAAGCAAACACCTTTAAGAAGACTCCACAGGCTAACAAAGAGGTGAAATGAATTTGTAGAGAAGTTTCAAAACCACTGTTTACCCTCCCCCACTTTGGCAGTACCCCCTGCATGATCACATATGCTTTTTTCCTGAAGAAGTCTACGATACAGCTCCGAGACCTCCCACACATGGTTTCATGTGACTATAATTTCATCTAGGTACACAAAGGCAACTTGGCATTGACAAGCTACATGTAAGAATTTCTGCTATTTACTATACAATCCTTGGGTAAATAAAAAGAGCAAAAGCAAAAATAAAACATACAAAGCTTGTGAACTTTATCATCATATAAGCTCATAGTTACAGTAATAATTCGTATATAGTGAACTGAGTAGTAAACTGACTAATATTTGTTGGCACTACATTTGATTTAAAGTTATCCAGAAAAAAAAAAGTACTAAACCCTGTCATTTTCTAATCATACAACGACTGCTTCAGAGCCAAATCACATACACTGGTAAAATGCAACGACTTTCTCTGTTGCTCAGTGAGAAGATAAAATAGGTGGCTACATGAAATTTGCAGTAGTGTATGAAACTCTATAGCAACAGTAAGAAAATTATAAGGCTTGAGATGTGTGAGACTTGGCACAGTTAGGCACCACACCTCTCTGCAATCAGGATTCCCTAGCTAACATAAAGAGAAATAATTTGTAAGTCAGCAGTCTGCTGGGACACCATCGCAGCACTGGCATCGTTAAAGGGAGCAGCAGTAGCATAAGTCAGCTGCAACTGTTTAAACTTTTGCATTTCCAGACCTGATCTGAGCTACAAAGACTGTTTAGCAAATAACTTTCTTAAAACTATCTAATTACCACTGACAGTTGATTAGCAACAAATTGAAGTGGTTTAGCCAGAAAAAGTAAACTAGAAGAAGCTTTAGTTGTAGAATGCAATACTGTAACAGTCAACTTTCCTGTGCTTAGACAGCTTTCCCCATTTTTTCTTTCCCTTGGGATTACATTTACATGTAATGTAAATGTAAAAGCCTAGGACAAAGTTTATTGAAAGTTTTTATTGTTTTTAACAAGCTTCTTTCATCGCCTAATCAAGAAGAATATTTTAAACGAGGTTAGTTATGCAGCGGGTAATGTTAGTTTTACTCACACACAGAAAACATCACCAGTATTTCTCAGCAATGTATGCGGTACAACTTAAACAGATATGAACTACACAGGATGTGCAGAGAGTCTGTTCTAAGTGTCAGAAGTGTGCTAACTTTGAAGAAAAATTCTCTGATCCCTCCATCCTGAAGCTATGCTTTCACTGCTGATTAACATGCTTTAATGACCCTGTTATTTTTTTAAACTACTTCAAAAGCTCTTGTTAGCAGTAGCATCAAGAAGAGCAGGGTACATCAGCTTTAGTTATGCGTACCCTTCAAATACCTGATATGGCTGTAGTAGTGCCCCTTCAAAGGCCACACTTACCATTAATAGAAAGACCACTGCTGAAAGTTGCCCTGCTCCTCCACAGTGGTCAGAAGAAAACCATGGCAATGAGAAGGTCATCATTGATTCATAACTTTTAATACCAGGTAGGAACATGACTCTCTTCTCTGCATGGTTCTTGCATAGGTCATTAAAGGCTTTGTCTTTGACAGTATTCCTGCTTCTTCAGGCTCTTTAGTAATCTCCTTTCTACCCTGCTGACATCCCAAGGCAGGTTACTTGAACCATACTCCCTCCTTAGGAGAAGGCACCTCTGAAGCATTAAGCAATGCCCAATACAGTCCTATTTCCCTGCCCAGCCTGGGGCTATCCCAGATGACCCCAGCAGTAGTCCTTCCAGGTGCACCCAATAACCCCCACCCACGCAGCCCAGATAGCCATTAACCCTGCTCTCCACCTGCTGCTCTGAATCATCCCCAGGCAATTCAGTGTATTATACTGAAATCCACAGTATTCTAGATAAAGGGGGAGAGAATGCTCTTTTTTTTGTTAAAATAAAGAAGTATCTTCTCTCTTCACTAGTAAGACTCGCTCATATAAAGTACATCAGCTCAGAGCCGGTAATGCTCAGGTCAGGTTCCCTGCTTCTTGCAAAATTCTCAGTACTCTGAATGCTGCTTCATTTCTTGAAGGTTGAGCTAAGGAATTGCATCTTATCATAAGCACAGCAAAGGGAACTTCAACTGAATTAACTTCATTTATTAAACTCATTATTAAACTACCAGCAAGTGAATTTGCAGCGTTTCAATTAATGTAGTCTAAAGACTTGCTTCTAGCCCAGCTGCAAAACCTTTGCTTGCTTCCATGCAAGTAGTGTCTGACCCACCAGCAGCAGGAAGGCAACCAAACAGGAGAGGACAACTCTGTCATATTTGGGGATCTCGTTGCAAGAAAGTGGGAAAGTTCCATAAAAAATAAACCCAGGAGTCTTGGTTTGAAACTGATGATCTTAAAGGTGTTCTCCTTTGCATGCTGCTTCTCTGAGTCTCCTCTCTTCCCTACCACACTCCTACCTAGATGGGTACCCAAATCTCTAGATTTCCTATGCTCCTGTATCACACTTGATGTAAGAGGGCCCTGATTAAAGAGAAACTTCCAGCAAAACAGGTCCTACTTTGTACTATGCCTCTCTTCCCTCCTCCACACCACCACTGGATCAAAGCAAGTCTCCTAGTTTTGGGTCGCTTTCAAAAGCAAGACATGTCCTTCTGCTACCTTACTGGTATCCCTCTCTACTAGTGTTTGTTTGTCCCACAGATTATACTGTCACTTCCACATCATCCCCTCCATCCTGTCACACCCTCAGAGATTCATTTTTACAGAGGGTCACCATGGAAGCAGCTTTCAGGGAGATCGCTAACTATTAAAGTTATTCTGATTTTTATTACTCTCATACAATGGCTTCCCACTTCTTCAAAATTTGCCTACAGCACGTTATCCTGTAGCAAGAACTTCAGTGCTCTGTCCCAGTCCAGTTTGTGCTCCCACAGCTACAACATCCTCAGGACATATGTTGGTTCATTGAAGGACTAGGGGACACTTTGCCAATTTAGGTTGCTTCTTGGATGTGAACATGTACACACTATATCCTTGCCTATTCTGGAGCCACCACCAGTGTCAGGAACGCTGAGATAAATGAGTTGAGAAGAGCTCTGTATGACTGCCCGTCTCAGACAGCAAATTAACTCTGGGTTGGGACAAACCAGGTCTCAACACCAAGAGAGTGGTACTTTCTGTTTGAGCTAGTTCTTCAGTAGAGGAGTCTGACCACTTTGGCATAGCAGAATAGTTGCTTTAAGGCTTCAATGAATCTTTCATAGTTACGGTTTTACTTATAAAACAACAAACAGATAATGCATCTCCATCAGAAAAATGCCTTTCAGGCTTGAATCTTTCACCTGAATTCAAATCACCCTTCACAATAAGCAACTTCTCATCCTGGTACCAGGCTGTTTTGAGGATGAGAGCAATGGTTCAGTGCGTTTTGAAATGAAGCATGAATTAATTTTGAGAGAGGGATTTTTCTCCCCTTTTTCCCATTTTGTACGTATCATATATGCCTACATATATAGATATCTCTAACTACAGAGATATCTATATGTACATGCTGCTCATTTCAACAGCAGATAGAAACTGTAAATATTCATTTTTAATGTACCTTTTCCCCTGTTTGGCACACAGCTAGTTAGCAATAGATTCCAGAGACATACCAGAATGTCACATTTCAGAAAGATAAGGTGAATCATATCCTTCCCATGTTGTGGTTTCACAGAGGCAAAATCTGCACGATAGCACTCTCTTCTTTAAACCCCGTCCCAGGAAAAATAACAGTGGCGTGAGGTGTCCTATTTATTACCTTCTTACAGCTGTCATTGCTGAAAGGTCAGATTTTCCTTCTTGCTTTCACCTAATTATAAATTCCATGAGTTGTCTTTCTTGCTGTATTTTACTCTTGACATAGCAAGTTTGCATATACTAAATTTTTAGTCATACATTTCCCCTCAACAAATAGAAAGAGAAAAAAAATAGACATTTGCATGATACTAGATACAGGGAACAAAACGTGCCCCTTCAGTATTTTGTTATCAATAATCCCAGTTTACCCAGCAATATTTTATAGTTGCCCTCTACTGATATCCATTCCCTTCTATGTTCACTCATGCATATCATTAGCTGACAACTATACAATGATGACATGGCGACTGCTTTATATTTATTGTATATTGTCACAGTGATGGACATCCACACCAGGTACCTGGGGGAGAAAAGCAACAGCCTAGGGATGCTTTAGCACTGCACTGAAAACAGTGTTTAAAAGTTACCTTACGTCTACCACTTATGCTGTATTTGCTACCACATTACAACCAATGGTTCCCAAGAATTTTTAATTTCACAAAAAAACCCTTCTCAGTTAGCCATATCATCTTTAAATCACAGCGCTGGCTCTGTGCTGCCAGGTGCTCTGGCCACATGAGGAGAAAAGGTCTGGGTGCCAGAAGGCCAGGTTCTGACTTACGGACCAATACATCAGATGCGAGCATGTTCAAATCATTCAAATCTTTGCCAACTCATTTCCTCATACATCAGTGGAAATCCTAACTGATCACTTACCATTGCAAAATTATTCTAAGGATTTGGTATAATTTAGGTTTTGAATAAGTATGGTTTAAGTGTCATAAGATCAATTATTACTTCTCGAATATGAAACAGTAAAAATGTTTCTCCCTTTTCTGAAATTAAAAAATAGCTTCCCTCCAACTATTCATCATTCTGCAGCTTCCTAAGTCTGTTACTCCTCTCACTGTTTTTCACTTGTTATTATGTGGTGATGGTGGCACTGAGGGATGTTACAGGGAGAAAGTCCATTGCCATTTATCTTGTACACTGCTTGGAGACAGCTACTTTTCTTACTGAAACTAGTGAATGTAAATGGCACTACAAATAGACAGCAAATCCTTCAAATATTTTACTAGAGCTGCTTCGGGGCAATCTAATAGGCAGAAAGCCAAACGCTTTTGTTCCTTTTGTCACTTCATTGTCGATTTAGGAAGCTTTTCCATCAGATCACATAGTAACTGTCACAGAGGAGAAATACTGTCTCCAAAGTTTTTTAATCTCAACTATATTAAAAAAATGGTGAAAATGCCCTACAATTCCTACACAAATCTTTATGCAAAGAAACGGGAATATTATACATTTATTTTTCTGTAAGTAGGAAGTCAAATCTATGCATACTTTGTCCTATTTTTCTCACAAATGTGAGGACAACAATCTGTTTCTGTACAGGTGCCCTGACTGCTTGGTGAGGCAGTTCGGACATCATTTATGGTCACAGGAAGATAAAGAGGGGTTTATTCGGCTTTTGTAACTGCTTGATGACAGACCCAGCTTCCCATCCTGAGATGACAGGCCAGCTCAGCATCCACAGCCTTCTCCTAGGTCCACTCCCAGTGACAGGAGAAGGTACAGTTAGTTTAAAAACATGTTTTGTCTGTCAAGAAAAGTGTCTAGGTTCATGCATGCATCTGTCCTTCCAGCCTCCATCCTGGAAAGCAGGAAATTCTGTTCCTGTCATTGGATCTGTACCACATCAGCTGGGTCTCACCTCTGTGAACAGCCCCTATGCAACATGGCTCCCGGTGGAGCTATAGGCTGCAGGGTCAATCTCGGTTGCCTCTCCCCCAGCTCAACATCTCCCCCTCCTGCAACATCTCACTGCACTCTGCTCCTGTCCCTCTGGCCACCTCCTCATCCCTCTGCTGCCCAGAAGCTGGGGAGCACCTTGTAACTCTCATTTGGCAGGAGGGGGAAACTTTTCCTCAGAACGGCAGGCAGACCAGAGATTGTTCCCAAGCAATAACAAGGTATGATGCACTATGCTGGTGAATGGAATTGTGAGGAGAAGGGATAGCAAAGGAGACCATTCAGGTGAAGATTACCAGGGAGGGATGACATGCCTTGCCTGGCTGGAAAGTACTTAATTTATTTGCCGATATACCGACATTACTGTGAAAGGAACTAACGATTGCAAATAATATCAAGGAATGTGTTAAATACTGCCAGGTATTAGAAACTGTGGGATCTCAGATCAACATATGGAAAGTATTAGTAATGATACTGATGTCTTTCTATTGGAAAAATACTAAAATTTTACAAGGATTAGGAATTTAGCAATTGATTATTTAACCCCATTACTGCTATGGTGTCCAAGGGAAATAAATCCAAATAATCTGATGTATTTTGTTTGAATACGCAGGATACATCACACAGAATAACAGTGACTAAGGTAAAGAAGTGCAAAGGGTAAAACTGCTAGTTTAAAATTCAGTTTAAGAATGAGACAGAGTGAATAGGCATAACTGGTAACAACATTAGAAGGAAATAACAAGAGATTTCAAGGGTTAGTTTTGACAGCTCTTGTGTTAATATTGTAATTACTCTAACAATATAATTTACAAATTCTATAGGTTCTAACAATGCTGATTATTATCCTTATTTGATAAAATATATGAATAGAAATAATAAAAATAAAGTGTGGGATTTAGTTTCTATTCAAATCAAGGTAAAGGCCCCAGGTGACTTTAAATGAAGCAAGAAATAGAAGTGTTTCATAATAGGTTACAACAGAACAAGGAGGAAAATCCAGACCTTTGAAATAAGCTCTGCTCCCCACGTGCCCTGTTTATTTAGACAGGTACGTTCTCGCTGAAGGTCTCTTAAGTTGGCCAGAAACATTCATCGAGTTTATTGGGAGCAGAATCCAGTTTGTTTTCCCGGTCAAACTTGTGACCCTTTGTACTGTGTCCTATGGCTGGGACTTGCAGGTACTATTGGAAAACACATAGAAAAAATGGGTGAATATGTTGTCATCCATAATGGAGGGCCGAGACATAAAAGAAGCCTAAGCAGCTACGAACGAACATAATAAATCTATAATTGGGACTCCAGTCAGCAAAGAGGACAGCTTTTCAAAACTGTTGTGAGTCAGTGGTCCATTTTCCTTCACAGTTACGTAAACCATAGTGATTTAATCCCATGCAATCAAGTGGAAAACCTTTTTATATTTTAATTTTTTCCCCTGAGGGAGTGGTTAAAATTAAGCTGTTTGGTGGATGTCAAAGAATAACTGAAAAGTATACAATCTTATTTTTTCATAATCAAAACATGATGATGGTTGTGATCACTAATTGGCAATATTTCGTATTTAATATTTGTTATGAGATGAAAAACTGTTTTATCCTAATTGATATTTCCATTTATATTCTGCAGCTTTATTAGAACAAGGCTAACGTTCCCCAGCACTTTACTCATTACCTAGAGCAATTGAGGGAGACTTTTTACAGTTGTGAAAGATTCCTTCCCTGAGTTCACACCCCTGATAACTCCATATAGGTTTCACTGGTTTTGTCAGTATTTGTGAGGTTAAAGATGTTAAGCAAAATTCTAATGTATTTTTACATTTCTATATTTTTATCCTCATGCCGTTTTACTTTAAGTAAAAATCCAAGATGTCTCTCAAGGAGGAGCTGTAAAGCTACTTGTGCTATTCATCGCGAGCATAGTAAAGGCCTTTTCTTCTTTAGGAATAGTACATCTTGCTCTCACTAACATACTTGTTGAATAAGTAATTTTCAGCTCAAGGAGAACAAGTGAAAGCGATTTAAGCTAAGCCAGCCACCCTATGGTAAAATCCACTCATGTGGCTCAGCTGTGATGAGGACTTTAATGATTACAGCTGTTTCTGAATAGTCATGAGACTTGGATCTCAGTTTGGACTTGTCTGTCTGAGACATTTAGGGTATGATTTTTTTTTTTATTGGATAGATAGCACTGTGGCAGAGTAGTCTCATCTCTTGCTACTTGCAAATTAACTTCTCTAGAGAAAGAATGCATGGGAGGGTTGAACCACAGAGAATTTGCACCAAAAATAAACAGGCACATAGAATCATAGAATGCTTTGGGTTGGAAGGGACCTTTAGAGGTCATCTAGTCCAACCCCCCTGCAGTGAGCAGGGACATCATCAACTAGATCAGGTTGCTCAGAGCCCTGTCCAACCTGATCTTGAATGTTTCCAGGGATGGGGCCTCCACTGCCTCTCTGGGCGACCTGTGCCAGTGCTTCACCACCCTCATTGTAAAAAATTTCTTCCTTATATCTAGCCTAAATCTACCCTCCTTTAGTTTAAAACCATTGGTCCTTGTCCTGTCACAACAGGCCTTGCTAAAAAGATTGTCCCCATCTTTCCTATAGGCCCCCTTTAAGTACTGAAAGGCCGCAATAAGGTCTCCCCGCAGCCTTCTCTTCTCCAGGCTGAACAACCCCAACTCTCTCAGCCTGTCCTCATAGGAGAGGTGCTTCAGCCCTCAGATAATTTTTGTGGCCCTGAGCATTTTCTTCTTTGAGCTGCATGTAACCCTATTTCTTTTCAGAACAGTACAGAACAGCTGTGTAGTTAGGATCTGCTTTCACAAAAAAAAGATTTTCTGTGTTTGCCCTCTTCCTGTGTTTGCAATGGACAATTTAATATAATCCCTAAATACAAGCATGTGAGGGTGGGAAAACATAGTTTACAAGACCCTAATCATTATATATCAGAAATCTAATAGAGTACATATTCTAAAAGGAGATTTACTTTAGACATTAAAGGATGAAAATACAGTGGGGAATGTATAATGTAATGATTGGAAAAGTTGACTAGTGATGTTAACCCAGTTTGAATCGATTTCAATTAAATGAGCATTGCAAATGCAGCACCCCACATATAAATAAAAAATAGTGGAGTCATTAGGTATTATTTCATCAGAGCTGTTTTGTACGCGGTGTTTTTCAAGGGTGTTTTACCACATGTGGTAAGGAATGAAATACAGGATGTGGCAAGTAGATTTATATTCTGAGACAGCATTATCGATAATAGGTAAGATTGGCACATTACATGTCTTCCCAAGAACAGGACAAGGGAAAACAGTCCAAAGTTTAAGCAAGAGAAATTCTGCCTGCATGAATGGAAAAACAAAATTCACACTGATAATGGTCAGGCACTGGATTTGGGGCCCAGAGAAGCTGTGGAATCTCCATCCTTGGGTATATTCAAAACTCAGCTAGACAAGGCCCTGAGCAATTCCCTTGTACTTTAAAATTTGCGCTGGATTGCACAGGGAGTTAGACTACAGGCTTAAAAAACATCCTAATTTGGCAAAGTATGCCCTAATGTCAAATATTGATTTTTACATTCTGAAGAATAGCTGAAAATTTCTTACACACACACTGCAATTTCTCAGCCCTATCTAAGAGACTGACCAGTTACATTAGATTATAAATGGAAAGAAAAACTTTTATAGTTGGAAATATATCCATACCAAATTCAAAGCATAGCAAAGATAAGAGTGGCAAAAACTACTCAGGATAAATTAGTTCTTTCTTTACATAAGTATTTGGATTAGGTCCGGTATATTTGTTCCCAGATTAACAAGAATACAGACCTGAGGAAACATGAAACAGCACGTTAAATTTCAATATTTTTCTCTCTGCCCTTTCTAATTCACAGCTATGATTACAAAAGTCAGGTGAGAAGACATAACAACTACAGGCAAGAAAAATCATTTCCACCAGCTCTGAATATTTTAAAGTAAAGCAAAGCAAACCAGGAGGGAACACAAACAAGCCGTGTGTCAGTTACAGCGTCTTTTAGATCTTTCCACAGAAAGCTTTTACCACGGGCTCTCTCGGTGAGATCATGTCAGCTGTGCAGAAGCCCTCTTTTCTAGAGAGACTTACACCAAAGTGAATTATTTCCTAAACCATCTAAAGCAGTGAAACTAAACTTCTCCCTTCATTGAACATTGATAAATCCTGCTGCCTACATATAAAAGTAAGTTTTTTAGGGAATAACAATAGGTGCTCTTGACTAAGGATGTAGCCACGCTTTAGTCCCTTATGTAAACCACAGTAAAGATTTGCTGCTTTGGTAGCTACAGGTGCTTAAAAATCAGAAAAAGCAGCAAAATCTAGTTGAGAAACTCCATGGGATATAATAAAATTCCTGTCAGGGTAAAGAATAGTATCAGAACAACAGGGGTTATTACTAGGATTACATTAGACAAGGCAGAATGGACCACACAGGGGAAGGAGGAAAGAAAGAAGTCCCTGGAAGTTAAAGCAACATCATACAGAAGATTAATCTTCCTTTTTGCTATAGGCAGCTTCCATGTTTACAGCTACAGATGCAAAATAAAAGAAGGAAAACCTAAAACGAACCATTTCCAGCATACTTAATAGCCAACATGAAAACAGCCCACATGTATTTCTGAATGTTTATGTAAATAACAGATGAAGATGACAAAGCAAGCAATAAGAATAATGAATAGCACAATCAATTAATTTGAACAAAAACATCACCTGGAGTTTTGGTCCTTTCAGTTACTTTCATCACTAAAACTGAAATTGTATTGGTTTTAAAAAACAATGCAAGGAAATGCTCTGCTGATCTCTGAATGAGGTATGATTTTTATTATTTTAAAAATTAAATCAAGTAGATGGTAAATAAATCACTTGAGTTATTAGTCAGAAAAATGGTAAAGTTTTATGCTTTTCCAACAAAGAATCGTTCTCACATACTAGACCTTCCTATATTGCCTGCAATGCATAATCTTGCCAATAGATCCTGCTACTGTTCATCTCTCTACCCATCATTAAATGTTCCACAATAAAAAAACCCTATGGCACTATCTAAATAAATATTACACACATGGCTGGATTCTTGCAAGACTAGGCCAGTACTACAAACTTGAGTGATGAGGTAGAAGATTCCCTTCTTTAAGAGGAATACAAACAGTAGTGTGTATTTGAGTTCAGTTCATTAAGTGGACAAGAGCCCCACTTGACTGTAGCTCTTTCTGAAGATGCTCATCAAAACTGTCTGGAATCAGACTGGAAGGACAGGATCCTCTTGGCGATGATTCGGCTCCGTTTAAGCACAGCACCCTGGAGGTGCTAACTCCTCTTAGCTACATAGGGAGCTTAGGCAACTAACTTAGATGTAGAAATCCACCTTGCAGATATCTGAATCAAGCAAGATTGCCTTTGCTGGCCACAGTTACTAAATGAGCAGTGA
Source organism: Balaeniceps rex (assembly GCA_013401315.1). Taxonomy (NCBI): domain Eukaryota; kingdom Metazoa; phylum Chordata; class Aves; order Pelecaniformes; family Balaenicipitidae; genus Balaeniceps; species Balaeniceps rex. The sequence continues at coordinate 189,764 of VYZW01004435.1, forward strand.
AAGTATCTGGTTACATCCTATTCTGGAACTGGGAATACGTTTTTTACCCATGCATATGTAAGATTGTTCTTATATGAGTAAAGTACTTCCCTCTCCTGTGGTAACCTGCTACAAGACCTGCATTAAGCAAGCATGCCCGGGAGACACTCCTGCCACCAGCTAACCCCATGATTGCTTTATTTTTGATTGAAAACTGGCTATCATTATTGATACATGACACAGCATGACTTATGCCTGGCCCACAGAGAAAAAATAAGGAAAGCATTAATCTAAAGTTTAGCACCTGAGTCATTGACAGCATCCAGGACATCACTCAGAAAAAGCGTTAAGAACCAGCTAAATGCTGCTTACAGCTCTGACTGTATTAGTTCTTTTACTCCCACCATGCAGAGTCCTATCAGTCATTCAGTATCATGCACACTGCTCCCATTTCCAACGAGACATTAAGGAAAAGCATGAAGCAAAACATCAGAGGAAATGAAACCAGCCAATATAAAATGTCTTCAATTTTTGCTTTCCTGCTAAACTACCTTATTCCTCTCCCCAAGTTATGTATTTGCTGATGCGTGGGTGAATCGCACTGCAGAGCTGATGAGGATTTAAACACAAAAAGTCATAATACGGTATTCTGCATAGTTTGTCTCATACACTCTGCAAGCAGCCAGAAAGGACTGACCAGAGTGTTCATACATGACTGGTAAAGTACTTTCATGTCAATGTGCGTTGCAATATTCGCATAAACATTTTTTCTTTTAAAATATAAGAGGCTGCACCCCTCTCTAGCATGAGCACGTTAAGCACATTTGTGTTTGCACATTTATTTTTGATTGTGTATTTAACAAGATCATTAGCAGGCACTGCAAAAAAACAATTTATGAACTTATTATGAAATTCATCTTTAGTAATTAAATTAATGTCTACAAGTTTATTTCTGTTTTGGAACTAGACATATATTAGTTCTGTCTGAATTGGATAAATGTTTCAACAGCAGCAACATTCCATGGTATTTTCATTTTGTCCTTTAGGATACAAACATGCTGTTTACATTTTGAGTTAATTCCTATCATTGGATGTAGAATACAGGACAGTATCCTGTAAGTTGTTACCATAAGAGTTACTTCTCAGTGTAGATTATAGCACAATTGCACTCATTTCATGCTTTACTAGAACAATGGTTCAGATAACAGTATGTGCAACTAGGAAGAGGTGACTTTTTTTTAGTATGCAGTTGATTTAGAGATACTGCAGATGGATGAAATTGTTTTAAACTTATACAAAAATAATAAAGTAGCTTTCATGAATTCCAGTATTATAAAAATTCCAGTTGTACCTTCTGATGTTAATTAGACACAATCAATTAAATGCATCTTTGTAATTACATCTAAAATTAGCTCAGACCCTGCAGGGAGTCTTGTAAATTTGTCACCATGTCAAGCTGACAACATCTACAGCATTCAAAATTTCACTCAAATCTCCTGTGACTTTTCTAGGAAAGTAATATTTCAGCACAAGTGCAGAATGGAATCAATAAGAACATCTGCAGAACTTCCGTTCTCACGTTCTTCATCTATATAAAGAATTGTTTCTAAAAAATTATTTCAGAAAATCAAGCAGACAGGATATTTGCTGCTGCCAATAACTCTGCAATGGAGCCAATTTTAAGCTAAGAGATACCTACTGGAGACCAGTATACTGTAATAATATTATAATTCTATCTATCTGAAATGTTTGGAAGAAACACAAGCATCGTTAGAAATCAATGGAGAACTACTCCTATCACTTGGCAAGAGAAAAGAGCACGATTTTGAATAGACCACATTAAACTTTGTTCAATTCACCCGTAAACTTTGTTTTCCAGACTTCAGGTGCAGAGGCTGCCAGCACAGTAGGAAAAAGCATTAAAAAAGAGCTTTCTTACTTTAAGCGATAATTCCACAGTCATTCATACATGAATAAACATGAGCAGGTAAATAGAATGTTTCTGCGACAGCAGCCTCAACCTTCAGAATCAGATAAAATGTGTGTGCAAAAAGGAGAGCTGCTAAGTGATTTTATTATTATTCATTTATATTACAGATTTTTTTTGCTTAGTGACTAATACCTAGGTTAACTGTATTATTGAAATGCATGCGGCATTTTAATAACTGTTTACATCTGTAGGTTCAAGATAGCCAGACATATTCTCTTGGGACAAATATAAATCTGACTTCAGTGAGACAACTTTCTCTCCATGAGCTCTCTTTCATTTTCTAATGGAGATGAATAGTGATGAATTCTTGAAATCTTCATCAGAAATTATATTAACAACACTGTGGTATATTAAAGGAGGAGAACAAAATAGAAAGAATCTAATCTCAATTTTGACATTGATTTCCTGAGGAAATTGCAAGATTTTTATCTACCTTATAGAGGAAAAAAGAGGGAACAGTTACATATATCTGATAAATGGTATCATGTGCTCTGTAAGTGCAAAACAAAAATGGCCTCTGGCATTAGTGGAAATCAAATGCAGAGATCTTGGTTTCTCTTCCCTTTTTCACTGTACTGTGTAGTTTTGTAGCAGTACCTTGCAGATGGGTTTCATATTCCAGGCACGATTGCATAAACTGTTAGAAATTAATTGTAGTATACATTTTATAGGAGTGTCCTGGTTTCAGCTGGGTTAGAGTTACTTTTCTTCCTAGTAGCTGGCATAGTGCTGTGTTTTGGATTTAGTAGGAGAAGAATGCTGATAACACACTGATGTTTTAGTTGTTGCTAAGTAGTGCTTACCCTAGTCAAGGACTTTCTTTTTCAGCTTCCCATGCTCTGCCAGGTGCACAAGAAGTTGGGAGGGGGCACAGCCCAAGAGAGTTGATCCAAATTGACCAAAGGGCTATTCCATACCATATGACGTCATGCTCAGTATATAAACCGAGGGGAGTTGGCCGGGGGGCAGTGATCGCTGCTCGGGGACTGGCTGGGTGTCGGTCGGCGGGTGGTGAGCGGTTGCATCACTTGTTTTCTTTTCCCTGGGTTTTGTTTGTCTCTCTCGTTCTCCTTTTCATTACAATTATTATTATTATTATTATCATTATTATTACTATTATTATTATTATTATTATTTTATTTCAATTATTAAACTGTTCTTATCTCAACCCGTGGGTTTTCTTACTCTTGCCCTTCCGATTCTCTCTCCCATCCCACCGGGGAGGGGGAGGGGGAGCGAGCGGCTGCGTGGTGCTTAGTTGCCGACTGGGGCTAAACCACGACAAGGAGGCAATGGAAAGAGGAGAGGGGGAAGATAAGCTGTTTAGAGATCATACCTGTGATCAACATTTGTGTGACAAAAGTTCATCTTAGTTATCTAATTCACTCCACCAAGTTCCTTTGAGAAATATATCTTTACCTCATGTAAACATATGCAAGGCAGTTTGAAATGAAACAATTTCCTGTTCCTATGCAAAGAAATGAAAACAGGGGAAAAAATTTCCTGATTCAAAACTAGCAAGTCTCTCAACATGGCAAAGTAATCCAGTTTAGAAGAAATGTAATACCTGGAATATTGACAGTACTGCTAAGGTGTAGGTGATAAGCAATTTTTCTAATAGGAAGAAAAGTAGAAATTAATACAGCAGAAATCAAAATCTTCAAAAAATTTCAAAAATTTCTTCAAAAATTAGCTGGAAAGCTGCTAGGTGTCTTTATGTGGTTTATTACTTTGCCACTTAGGACACTGGATGAATTAAGAGTCCATAAAAATATTTATCTGTATTATGGAAGATGCCAACTCTCGGAGGCTTTAGACAGAAATTTTACTGGCAGCTTTCCAGAATCTTGATATGTATGAACAAAGTCAAACCAAAGGAAAAAAGCAACAGCTGAGCTTTCTGCTGCTGATGTTTCCAAGACAGAGCAGTTTAATGATTCATCATTGAATATAACCTTGCAAAATATCAGCAAGAGCAGAGATGACTTCATGCACTAGCAGCCCCATAATTCTGTTTTAACTCCCCCCTTGCTAAAGCTCACATGTCCTTGGTGTCTCCTCTCTTAATGCTCTCTCAGGACCCCACAGCCCTGATCTAAGGGGCTGCAGTCATAGACATGCCAGAACATAAGTACACCAACAGCTGTGTCAAAGATCACTGAAACTACAGTGAATATTCTCATTACATTTGTTATGGTTTAGAGCTCTGGGTCCACCCCATTAGAAATCCCTATCAGGGGAAAGAGGTAGCTTGCATAGCGATAGCCTCACCCAACATCCAACTATTCTGACAGTGGGCAACAGCAAATGCCTAAGAAAGATTATAAGAAAGCAAACGTATTTATTCTTCTCCATGTAGTCATCTGGCCACAAGTGATCTATGGTGCAAGAAATTCTGGGGTTTGAGGTAATGTCTTTGTGATTAACAGCTCTTGATAGCAGATTAATAGCTCTTTTTCATCTATGAAGCTTTCTAGTTGCTTTTCTGCATCCATGTAAATATTGGCCTTTGCAACACATTGTGGCAGAGCTCCCCAGTTTCACTACACAAGGCACAAAGAAAAATCTCTGCTCTTTTTAATCTACCTCTTTATAATTTCATTTTGTAGCCCTGATTTCTTGAAATAAAAACTAGTACTTGGATGACAAACCCTAAAATAATCATTTCCTCTTCATCTTTTCCATGCATTCCTATCACCTTTCCCTTACATATTCCCTTTTCAGCCAGAAAATTCCTAGCCTTTTGCTCTTGCTTTCACTCCCTCAGTACTTGAACGGTCTTTGTATCCCAGACACATGGAGTGAGGAGGTCCTAACTGTATTCCAGCATAGGATCCTTAGATTAGGCGGTGAGCTCAGAGGAAATCAGGCACAATTTCACTAGCACCCTATTTTGTTTTGTTGGAGGTATACCTAGATGTGTAACCATTGATGGCTTGCTCAAATAAATGTTTTCTGATTAATCAAACACTAGGCCTGCAGGCAGCTTCAGGGCTTAACAGTGAGTATCTTTACCTGCCATAGAGCGTAAATTGTAACTTTTCAGCACAGACAGAACTAACATTTATGAGCATCAGATGACCATCTAGTGACAATGCTGCTTGTTAACTTTCTGTGATTGCTCATTTTGTAGAGTTATCACCCTCTGAGACCAGTGGTGAAGGAAATTGCTTGGGATGATGTTTGCTCCCAAGTACAAAAGAACTAGGCAGTCCTTATTTGCCCTCTTGCATATTCAGCTCTTCCCTCTGCTCCATCCTTTTGCAAACCAGCGCACAAGCTTCCCGGCAGGAGCGGAGCATGCACGGTATAGTCCACACTGAGGAATCTGCTCTCACGTACTCAGCGGGACCTACCTCCTAGGTCATTCAAAGGGGGCATTCAAAAGCAGCTACCCTAGCAGTGAGAGAGGAGTCTGACAACTAATGGAAATAATCACTTCCTCTAACAGTTCAGCTTTTGCCAGCCTAAGTGCGTTTTCTTATCACTAGCCATTTTCTATGAAAAATACAACTATCAGTGAATATTCTTTACTATTGGCTAGATTGACAAATTGCAGACAGAATGTACCCACCACATTCAGCTGGATCTCTCGGTTGTCTGACCAGAGTGGCTTGGCCTTGAAAAATCAATTGGGTCTGTAGCAGTTTTATTCCAATCTCCCCATGGATCTTTAATGGACACTTGAGAGTTCTTTAGGTGTTTAGACACCATTAGAGAAATTTTTCTCCTCCTTTCCACTGCCCCCCGATCTTTGTTTCCATTTGAATTACCTGACTGGCTAAATTTATTTTTGCAGTGTTTTGAAGGATTAGAATATCACAATCTCTACTCCAGTACCCAGCAGTAAGGAGGTTGTAGGAGTGGGAATGCCAGATCAGACTAGTGATTACTCTAAACCACTGTCCTTTCTCTGACTAACATCAGATTTTCACCTTTCTGTATGAAACCTTCCCTGCCTGCAGAGAAATTTTTTTCTTTATCCACTAAGTAGAAAGTGATGTATACCCTAATCAAATGCTACTACAGCAATCAAAGACTATTTTCACCCTGAACTCTTTTAGCCCTTCCACTGCTGCACTGATTTTTAAATACATGTTTCTGTATGTTTGGCAGTACTATTCCAGGGGCAGATTTGGGGTAGACCATGTTCTTAGCATACCAGACACCAGAATTTAGGGTTCGCTTGAAATTTCTCCAATTGTCCAAAACTGGAACTTGATCTACACATCTGCCTTCATTTTCGATACACACTCTTCACTCTAGATTTCAATTAAATTTAATTGATGAGTATTGTATAAGAAGAGAATACAGGTTTTTCTGAGGATTGTTTAAGTAATCCTACCACTAAGCTATTAAAAATGAGTGAATCTCCTATTCAAATAAATGCTAACCTCATAGTAAGAAACAGTAAAATTTATCTCTTAAACCAAAGATATACTGAGGCAATCACTGTTTCAGCAATACATTTCTTTTCAGAAAATTCAGTCTGATTATTTATCATTGAAAATACAGCAGACCACAGCCAGTTCTGTTTGACCACCCCAATAAAAACTTTTCATTCTTCCCATTTCAAAAAGAAACAGAAGCTTTGCAAACACACAACACAGTTCAGGGTAAGGAATTTGAGGACACACATGGGCATGAAATTTTAGTCTAGAACTTACAGTCTCTCCATCTGCCCCACTGAATGCCCCATTTCTATCAGACGAGTCCCCACTAACTGTTCAGTTCAGCTCACTGTACAGTTTAGCTCAGTTCATTTTTGTAAATGAAGATCATATTCTATTAAGAAACCAAGAGGACAGGTTGCTGGTAAGATCATAAATCTGATTTTAATATGTCAGAATACTCCAAGAAGGACCACAAAAGTTAACCTAAAAGTTTACCAACTTTATTTTCTTTCCTGAAAGTCCTGCAGACATAATACCACAAGGGTTTTTCACTGCAGCAATACAGATGGAATTGATGAAAAATAAACCTATGAAGTACAACAAAGTAAGGATTGTCTGTGAAATAATTCTGCCAAAGATTAAAGGATAATTGTGCTCTACTGTGGGACTAAAAAGAAATTAGTTTTCCTAGGAAATTGTCTACATCAGATGCATCTAAATTTATCTGGAAATTGGAATGTTCTCTGCATGATGAGGATTCATAGGCATTCATCAGAGCTGTGCTATTTATTCAAAATAAAGCACACTATTCCTCAAGCAATATTAAGGCCATATAGACCAGCAGCTTTTTTCTAAGTCCAACAATTTCTAGAGCTAGTTCCCATACATAACTCTATGTCAATTGTTAAGAAGTCAGGAACATAGGCAGATGGAAACTTGCAAGGAAGGGACGGGCAATGTGTCAGAATAATATATATTTGTATTGCCCAAAAGTTCATATTAAAGTGAAGTTATCTTTGTTTATTTACAGCCTAATTCTTCCCAGAAAATGCCTTCCTTTTAAATGAGACCATTTAGTGAAAAACAGGTCTCTTATTGTCTTATGGACGACACGGACTCAGTGGCCACATCTACGAGCCCCGCTGATATTTCTTGGGAGGTAGAGGGGAAGATTTGCAATGGTGAGGATCACTTGCCAGATTTAAATAAAGTAACAGCTTTAGGTTTAAAAAGATTCAGTGAGAAAATGGGACCAACCATAAAATGCCAGATGAAAGATCTGTCCAGTTCAGTATGCTGTACTTAGTAACAGCCAATAGAGGATTCCTAGGGAAAAGTATAAAGAAAATCAGAGAAACATATTTCCCAAGAATTGCCTCCCAGGTTTCAGCTCTTTGTTCTGAAATTTCCTGAAACACATTTGGCATCTTTTTTTAACAGCCCTAGATCATTTTTTCTTCTATTAATGTATCCAATCAGTTTTGAACACCAGCAAACTTTTAGCATCTGCAACAGCCTGTGGTAAGGAATTACATAGCTTAGCTCTGTATTTTGTTGTTTGGGGTTTTTTTTAATACTTTGTTTGTTTTCAACCTACCATAAGCAATTTCAATACATGCACATCAGTATTACAGAAGCTCTGGAGAGCAGTCCTGACAGCTTAATTTTTTTTTCCCAAATTCTTAAACTTCACTCCTATTTCATGTACTTTTGAATTCACTGAACAGACTATTTCAGAGTCTTTGAACCTGAGTTATCTAATATAACAGATATTGAGATAATCGGTTTCCTCAGACAAGGAAAATCCTCTCAATAGATTAATTACTTTGACATTTCTGTCATTTATGCAAAACTTTAATTATCTGAAACTATTCAGTAACCCCCATTACATCTATATAATTGAAGTTCAACTGTAATTAGCTGTTGCTCTAACAACAAGATTGGTTGGAGCAATTAGAGCAGTCCTCTTTGGTTTTGATCTTTACCACTGTTAAACCTTTCCCAACAGCTAGCAGTATTGACTTTTGACAATCCTTTCCTGGAAGAATAGAGAAAGTTAGCTAATTATTTTCATTGTTACTATTTGGCTTTTTTTTTTTTCCTTCTTCTCCTAAATCTACATTCAACTTCTAAACTTTCCCAGGGAAATTTGTTCCTTTAATCAAGTGAATTAGTTACACATACCTCCCAGGGAGGTGCTTTCTTCTAATTTAAAATTTGCCTATACAGCTGCGTAACATTATGCTGGTTATTAAGTCTATCACCATGTTTCAGGATCTCAGGAAATCGGTTTAGGTGATTCATATAGTACTAGTGCTGCCTTGATAATCTAGAGGTAAGTAAGTGAGGCAAGACTGTATTTTTAATATAAAATACACCTCTCCCTGCCAATCTTACCTTGGTAAGATAGCCCAACTACTAAACAGCACACAATACAGATGCAAACTGTGCATGCTGGGATCAGCAACTTGGCTTGGGGAATGAGGGGAATCACAGTAGGAAACTGGAATAAAGAATTCAGGAAAATAAAAACTGTTCCTGAAGAACCAGACAAGACATTTTCAGGGACTAACTGATTCCAGTAGGTGGCAGATGGATGCATACAAGACTAGTGAGTTAGGCCTAATGCATCTTGGCCTGCCTAAACCTTTGAGGAAAAAAGCTGTAGTGATTGTAATATTGGTTGTGCAAAAAATCAATAATCCAGGCCTGTTTTCACGTTTTTCTACTGAGATTAAGATTAAAACTGTACTCTGTTGGAGGAAACTTCTGTATCACTGCAGTCTCACTGGTCTCCGTTCTTGAAGGAAAGATCTGCAGATCACCAAGTGCAGGGTTAAAAGCATTGTTATTTAGCCTACTGCACAGTTCTAAATGTTGGAGTAGAGGAGAACAGCAGCATTCCAGAGGAAAGTACATAAAAACAAGAAATGCAGTACCTGAAAATGGTATGTGCAAGATCCAAAAAGGAGGTGAAGGAGCATTTGACTCCATAACAGTGATACATCTAAATTTTAAATTCATCTATCCACCTCCGGTCCCAGAGTCTTTGAAATTTCTAAGCTTTGCTATTTCTCTGATAATAAATTGCTCTGAGCTGTCACATCAGTGCCACATAAAGAAGGGTTCCCTACCTTAGATGCTTTTGCATGGCAAGTCATCTTTGAATGTGTTCTCTTTGAGGCCACATCATAAGCACGTTGTTTTCTACCATATTTCTGTCACCCTAGATCTCCTTCATTGTAACGGCTTTTCATGTGAGTCTCTTCCCACTAGCATACATGAGTTTTTATAGGGCGTCACTGAGGTCCTCCCCAGCTATATAACTTACCTCTTCTTTTTTTTTTTTTTCCAATATTCACCTTGTTATTTTCTCATATCATAACTTTGTGCTTTCTTAAAATTACTATTTTATTATCTGCTTCAACTAGTGCGAGCATCTCTCATTTCAGTACTACCCTCAGATTTCATTAAATTATTATCAATACACTCTCTGAGTGCTTAAACAAGGAGACATTTAATAAAACTCTTCCTAAAACCAATTTCCAGACAGATTGCTGTTACTCATTGCCTAGTACGTTCACTGTCCTGGCTAGCTTAAGATATATTACTGTAACCCTATTCAAGCTAGTTCATACTCACTTTCAGCTAAGATTTTATAGGAAATGTAATCAAATTCCAAGCAGTTTATATTTTTGTGTCACTACCGTCTCTCTCCCTTTTATATTTCTATCAAGAAACAATCAAATTTTGATTGGCAAGATATGATCCTATTTATAAAACCAAGATGCATAACAATGCTTATTTTCTAGTTTACAGAGGCACTATTAGACATATCCATTAAAGTTTTCCACATGTTCAAACACAGTGAAAATCAGTATCACTGAAAAGTCTTGCAGAAGGTAATGCATCATTCCTGTCATTCCTGTCTAAACTTTGACAGGTCTTGCCTGACCCTAAAGGTTAGACCAACTTAACTAAAATCAGCCTTAAAGCTGACTTAGTTGAATTAATATATATTAATGGCAAACAGCCTTAAGTATCAATTGCAAATAAATTGCAATTTAACATTTATCTCCTAACAAGCAAACTGATACAGAACAGATTTGAACCACAGTAGGTGTCTCATATGGCTTTGGACCCGTTTCATTACAATACTTTAAAATTCAGTTGTAGTTGTAATAAAGTTATCACTACTCTTTCTCCTTTCTCATCTCTGTAGTACATAATTAAATATTTAGGCTTTCCTTTCCTGTCTTAGGATCAATCATCTGATTCTTACACTCACACACAAGCTGTCTGATGTTCATCCATCTGAGGTCTTGTCTTTCCTGGCAGTTTGATTCAACCAGACTGTTTAGTGGAGGGGAACCCAGTGACGACTCATAAACCAACTTTTTGGCCTATCAGGTTTGATCCCATATACCAGATTTTTCTCTCTTCCAAAACCTGGTTTCTTCATTTGTATGTCATATGAAATCTCTTGCTACACTCAGAGTAGATTTTCCCACAGAGGAGGATTATCTACAGGGAATTTTGTGAAAACACTGCCATTCACTTGTTTCAATATTATACTCTCCCACTATCAATAGACAGTAATAATTGCGTGGATGGCCATTTCTACACTGTAAAATATTTTGATAGCCAAGTATATGAACAACAAACTACCTTTGTTGTTTTATTCCTGCTGTTTTCAACAGAGGCTGGACTGGATGGCCTTCAGACATCACTCCAACTGACATTTCTATGACTCTAAGAATGTCACCTTGGAAGTGAAGAACAGAAGTTATATTAAAATTGCAAGTCAAAATATACAATTGAGAAAGATTCACCTTTAATTCAACCTGCATAATGATGACCGTGATGCAGGCCTAACCATCCAGCATCACCTGCCTCTTTCCTTTTAAAGGACAGGTAAAAGAAAGACCTTTCTGCCATGAAAATTTATGACAAATAAAGTCAGTACAAGTAACCAGGTTACTGATACAGCTGTCATTATGTCAGCATTCCTCAGGTCCCTTCAGAGCATCAAGCTGATGATTCAGTGCCTGAGAAAAAAATCGTGGGGTTTCGGTCCATCACAGCGATGAGGTTGGGACAGTGAATGCAGACCATTTCAGTCAGGCTTCAACCCTTATCTCTAACCCTACACCCTACCCCTTGCCCTAGCCCCTTACTCTAATTCTTTTCACTAGTCCCTAAAGCAAGCCCCTACCTTGAAACCCCTAAACCCTATCCCCTTGCACCAACCTTCTAGCCCTCACCCTGTCCTGTAACTCTAACCCTAAACTGTTTGGCCATTTGGAGGCAGAAGAAGTGGAGGCATTTTGAGATCGTGGAGCAAAGGAGAAATCCCTGCTGCCCAAATTAAATGCTAGCAACAAGGCATACCATTTTTACGCAAAATGGCCTTATTCTCTTTGGATGTGTGAACAAACATGGTGTAGGGTTCAGGCCACGTCTTCCCAATGCCAGTGAAAGACTTTTCTTACATTGCAGTGAGAGTGGGATCCCAGCACTTAATCTCTCAAAATGAAGTGAATGTGTCCGGTTCCCTTAGCTTTCCATCTGTCACATGTGATTACATTTTCTCTACTTATTCAATGTTGATAGAAAAGAAGGCATGACTGAGTTCAGTGTTACTTCGGTGATTACACTGCAAAAAAAGTTAGTTATATGTTTAGGAAATAGCTGTTAATCCCACTGTGATATATGCAGTTTGCAGTCAGGGATTAACACAGATGAATGTGGATGAAGTGGTTTACACAGTAATTTCATACATTAAATTTATACAAGATTTTTTTAAATCTGTATTTAGGCTATATATGATCTGACTTGTGATGTGAAATGGTTATAAAGCACTAGTTCTTCTTTCCAAACCCATGCATCTACTTCAGTGCTGAAAATATTCCTTTCCCTTGAAAGGGACTTGAACTTCAAAGCATAATTTCAAAATATAACTAAGTTAATGGACAATGGTCTTCTGTTAATGTGGTGAGCTACCTAAGTGTAGAGGTAGCCCAGTCATGGGAGATCTGCCAACAGAGCAGTTCATCAAGAGTCTTTCTCATGGGACACTGATACTCTTGTTATTTAAAGTAATATTGTCCTGGTTTCAGCTGAGATAGAGTTAATTTTCTTCCTAGTAGCTGGTATGGTGCTGTGTTTTGTATTCAGGATGAAAATAACGTTGATAACACACTGATGTGTTAGTTGTTGCTGAGCAGTTCTTACACTAAGTCAAGGACTTTTCAGCTTCTCATACTGCCCTGCTAGTGAGAAGTCTGGAGTGCACAAGAAGCTGGGAGGGGACAAGACCCAGACAGCTGACCCAAACTGGCCAAAGGGATATTCCATACCATATGCTGAACAAAAGCCTGGGGGCAGTTGGCCGGCAGGGCACGGCGCTGTTTGGGAACTGGCTGGGCATCAGTCAGCAGGAGGTGAGCAATTGCATTGTGCATCACTCATTTTGTATATTCTTTTATCATTATTAGTATTTTCTCTTTCTTTTCTGTCCTATTAAATTGTCTTTATCTCAGCCCACAAGTTTTACCTTTTTTCTGATTCTTTCCCCCATCCCACTGTGGGAGAGTGAGTGAACGGCTGTGTGGTGTTTAGGTGCCTGCTGGGTTAAACCACAGCAACCTTTCTTCACTTTATCTTAAAGAAAGCCCTTGGATCATTAATCTAAGCAGAATTTCTGATACTGCATTTGTAACTCTAAGTATCTGTTTTTTCAGTGGCTACAACTCTAAAAGACAAGAAAAGTCTGAAGAGACATTTAGGAGATATAGGTCTGGGTTGCAAAGAGGCTTAAGGAAGATTTACTGTTTAGGAGTCCAAGGTAGGAACTCCCGGCTAAAGCTGTAGATTTACTCTGTGACTTTGGATAAATCAGTAAACAGTCAGATATATGGAAGACCATTTGGAAATGAGAGCTAGCTCATAAAAATATTCCAAAAATAGCAATGACTGTCATGTAGATAAGATGCTATATAGGCACCATACTCATAGAAAGTAAGAATTTTTTAAAACATGTGAAACTTAACCTGAAAATATACTTTGTCTCAAGACACAGTGTGATCTAGACAGTGACTTGGCCTATTTAATCAAAAAAGTTTGTGCTTTGACATATTGCAAAGGCTTTCTGCAATATAAAAGACAGCTAAAGTTCAATAACCACATAGTTTCCATGTATGCTTCAGAAATGGTATCTTCTTCATGATTCAGAAGAATAAGAATAGGAACTTTTTCTTAAACTAATCTAATAGAGTGGATATTATCAGTGTGTGTCTTCTAAAGAAGTATCAGACCCAGGCGTGACAATGAGCAGGTTGTTTAATGAATGAAAATTCTACTTTCTATTGACATTCAGTTAGTAAACATAAAGAGAAAATGGTCAGGGAGGATAGAAAGAGAGTAAGAAAACACAGAAGTAATGCCTCCAGAAAGAAATCTTAAAATTCTAGGTGAGGCACAATTCATAGTTACAGACCAGATGTAATTTAGAGATACATCATTGACAGTAGTGGATATGCTTTGATTTAAAATATCTGAGGATCTCATTAAAAAAAAAAAAAGAAAGAAGTCACAAATTTCCAGATTTCTCCCAGCAGTATCTCACAAAATTCCTTTTTTTTCTGTGAAGATTAGTCTCAAAAAGACACTTTAGGAAGATACTTATTTTAAAGGAGTAATAAATACAGAGCTAAATAAGTCACAGTCATTCTAAGAAATTCTCAAGTCACTGTATTCATGCTGCAAGAGCCAGGAGTAAAATTAATAAATAAGACTGTATGACAACCGGATGGTTCTGCAGAAGAAAAACAAATTATTGCAATCCCTAGAGGACTAAGACACCAAATAATTACTTCAATACATTAGTTAAACTAATGAGTTGTAAATGTGTCCTCCCCTCCCGCCCCTCAGCACACATTTTCGATATGTGCACCATTTCATCCCTGCTCAGAAATTCCACCAAATCCTCCTGTTAACCAGGGAAAGGTCCCAAAGGGAAAACTGCAGCAGCACAGCACTATTTCTGCCATAATAACACTTCAGTTTCCTACAACCAGTCCCATTCAAAGACTGACCCCTCTCCAGAAATACCCCATATTCTAAATAATACAAAAACTTTAGGCCTAATCCCCCAAACATTCAACTATATGTGCATCTGCTAGCTTCAATGAGACATGAATAAAAAAGATTATGCTTGTGTACATGTGTTCATAGGATGATGTCCTCACTAGTGAAATTAGGTTACTTTCATAGTATATAATGATTAGTCCCAACTTTGGATCTTTTGAGAGTTGTGAGGGGTGGGAGGGCAGGGCGAAGCACCAGATGTTTTAGAGAAGATGGCTTGAGAAAATATGTCATTTTGCCTAAGCTATTTACTGAAAATCGCTAGCATCTCATGTTGTAGAACAAAGCCTTGAAATTTGGCAGCATTTGTGGCTCTTTAGGGTCACAGGTCCTACATGCTCCTTAGACACTTGACAGAATTTGACAGCAAATGTATCCCAAGATTGTACCAGAACTGTGCAGGTGTTACTCCTGGCTGCATCAAGGTACCAAGACTGATAATACAAGATCTGAGAAGAAAGCTCTCGTTTCTCATATTACAACAGAGGAAACAACCTAATGCAAATGTAGAGGAAATAAGCCATACAAGTAAGTAGAAGAGGTAATTGGACAGATGGGCATAAGACTGCAAGTCAGAGAAGAACTCACAGTTACAGCTTAAACCCTGGATTTCAGCTTCCAGGATTAAAAGGATTAGAAGTCACTAAAAGGTCTGAAAGACTGAGCATAGGCTTGGAGAATGATAATAAAAAAGGGAACAGTTTGATTAAGCAGGGAACAAAATCAAGGACACAAGGAGGGACATTAAGAGAGGTGCTGTGAATTTAACGATCCCACAGTTGACTGTTGGTGGGGGATACTACAGTTTCACATAATTGCAATCCTGACTGGAAGACAGGAACAGACTTTTTTGAAAGGGTACACCTAGGTAACACCAATAGAAGTGGTCAAGGGAATTAATATTTGTAGTAGATTACCAGAGGATGTAGTTGAACTTGGAGTTGTTGAACTGAAACTGAACATTTTACCAAAAGAGGTGGTCCTGTCAGCCTTGGAGGGAGCTCATCTCCTTTCCTGGAGGAGTTCCTGGGTAGAACTCAGCGGCTTGAGATACTCAGAAGGACAGACAAGTTAATCGTAACTCTTCCTTCTGGCCTCCTGATTATTTAAAAAAAAAAGAAGGAGCAATCAGTGCCAGTAAGAACTTAGGGTTTTTTTCAGAGCATTACAAGGAGCATCAAAAGGCTGACGCATACTTAGAATGCAAAAAATGTTGTAAATGGCTCATTAGGAAATATCAGTTAATGCTACCTTTGAATATGCTCTTGGTTGTATTTATAAAAGTACCACCAATTAGATTTTAACAGCAATATTGGGTATTACCAAAACATCAACATCTAATAAATACTGATCACAGCAGGAATTTTCAATTGCCATAATTACTCAAGTAAAGACCATTAGTGCTACTTCCTCCCAGCTAAAACATCAAAGCATCTTTTACTTAATTTCATTTGCTTCAGACACTAATGAGTGTCAGCATCTTAATTCATCTTAATGCATTTATCCTTCTCTTTGTCCAATTTTAAATTGTTGTTTATTTCCACAAATTAATGCCATATTATCATTACTCTTTTTTTTTGTTTGTTAAATCTCAGAACAGCAATGCATGCAGCTATAGAGTGCTAAAGATAGAAAGTGGGGGGGAATATTCAAAGAAACTACAAACTGAAATTTCATTTGTTCAGTTTCTCTGGGCCACCTGTCAGCTACTCTCTGTCATTTGTCCCCCTTATATCAGGTCACTTTTAGATCCAAAGTAATTTTGTTTCTTGAAGTCTTAAAGGCATAAAGATGTAGTTAGTATTAGTTTCATGGACTGATAAACTTGTTTGAATTGAAACTGTAATTTATTTGAACTCCAAGTGAGGCCAAATTTTTTTGGTAAAAAACCTTTTTCTCACTCTGCTGGCGCTGGTGGTGTTAGTTTACTTCAGGAACAACCGTGTAAATCCGTTTTGAATTCTTCAGCAAGTGATGCCTTTAGAGGAATTATTCTGTATATGGAATGTTTCAGCCTTGACATTTGCTAGCGTTCACTCATATGCTTACTTAAAAGAAAAAAAAAAATTCCTAATGCTGATGGAGATCAGGATAGAAGCAGAAGAAACAGGATTACTGAGTAATGGCATTCATTTTTTTTCTTCCCCTTCTAACACTAAGTCATTTCTCCAAAGAATCCTTTTTTATTTCTTTGGTTTGAAATCTAAAGTCAAGCCTCAATAGCAAGAAATGCATGAAATGTCAGAAACTGCTGCTAGTCTTCTACAGGTTGTTAGAGCAACTGGCTTTTTCACCAAGTACAACTTACCGTGATCAAACAAACAAACATATTTTATTTTCTCAAAACAAAAGATCTGCCATGGAGATATATTTTATATCAGATACGAAAACTGCAGTTTTACTTGCCAAATCATCTCTGAACGCACCTAGATAGAAGTGAGAGTCCAGACTCACTCAGGACAACTGAGCCACGGATCCTCCAGCGTAAAACATCACCAAAACCTCTGACTGGGCAACAGAAGTGGGCCTGTCAGTTTGTGGCTGTTGGAAATACTCCAAACATCTCAGATGCATGTATATTTCTCGTCAGATGGTACAAGGCAGCAAATATCCCGTGAGGAGGAAGAATATAATGATTCCAAATCACAAGAATCAGAGCAATCCAAACTCCCCACCTGTTGCCAGGTGTGGTGGTCAGAGAAAATCTCAGTGCTCCAAGAATGAGGTGCAGAGTTCTTGATGCAATTAAAGACCCTATGAAGATTCAGGGTCTCTACTGGACTTGCTAAGTTTTGGGTTTGGGATCATTTTTCACCCTCCAAAGAAGAAACCCAGCTCTAATGAGAGACAGACACCAAATATTTTCCCACTG
>VYZW01004435.1:223138-239940 GCA_013401315.1 Balaeniceps rex
ACAGGAGAAGTGAACACAGCAGTTCTGCACTTGCTGGTGACATCCACCAGAAAGCAACACATTAAAAAATCTTCTTTGAAATATTATGTTCTGTAATCCAACACTGCAATTACAATGCTTATTTAAGATTCTCAAACACTGTGGATGTGCGTTGATACAGAAAAATACATATACCAGTAATGTCCAAGCGGGCTTATACTATCAATATCTGCTCCAGGCAGTGTGAATAAAAAGGATGATTTGAGAATTTCATATTTTCCTCTTTGCTAAAGTCAGTTTCCTCAAAATATTTCTTCATCCTTGTCCATTTTCAGTCACTCACCTCCTGCACTGAGAAAAGTTTTGGAGTATTAGTGTTTGAATTCCAGCAAGTCTCAAGGTTTCTTAAGCCATGATGCTTAAGATAATTCTGTGTTACAGCCTGTTCTGTGCTATTACAACAACTGGTGGAAGAGACAAGAAACAAAGCTCTGTTAGAGTAAGTTTCCAAGGTAGTGAATATTTCTCACAACAGGAACAGCTGAGAAATGGGGTTATACAGCCTCCATGTGCTATCCTTGAAACAGAACTGAAAATGTAGAAAGGTAAGCAATTGTAGCCAAAATTCACAAATTACAGGGATTTCTATTCACAGTCTCTGCCAAGAAGAGATGGCAGTCAAAGCTATTATTTCAGTACTCTGAAACAACAATGTGAACTAGCTGGAAAATTTACCTTTGGGTTCAGGGAGGACACGTTGTCACCCCTAAGCTATTTGTCTCTACTAGAAAGACTGGGCTTTCAGCTTTATTTCCAAACCAACAATATTTCTTGCACCATGTGAGCAAATAATACCTATAGGACCAGCTATTATACACAGAGAAAAAAGGCATGGCATTCCCATTAGAGTCTCTGTATATAATGATAATGTTGGGAAAGAAAATGTTTTTCTCCCTAAATGACATGGAAAAGTCAACTACTTTGGCCTACTCATTAGCCTAGAGGAAATCCATCCTATCAAAAACACTGGGAGCTGGATTGGGTCCATAACTGAGACAGATGATTGTTGTTCTTAATACAATGATTCATGTGTAATAATAACAGTGAGCATTTGCACAGTGTTTCTACTTACATTTTCCAAAAAGCTTTATAATCATTAGCTATTTAATTCACAAAACAACTATTCAAAAGGAGTAATTATTAGGTAAATGCCTAAAGAACACAACCCAGAGATATTTTCTTTAACCTTGTCTCATGCTTTGACTTCCACTTACTTCTAACATAAATCTCTGCTGGAAAATCATTTGGATAATTACTGTGAATTATTGTTTGTGACTTTATTTTTCTACTTCAGCTGCAGAAGTGAACTATTTAAAAGATAGTCTGTCTTACCCTTTTTGAAAAGATCTTCCAATAAACTAGGGGCTTTGCATTCAAACAGCATCAAAGGACAAGCAACGGGTGACCTTGTGAAAGGTGGCTATTCTTCATTCTGAATGTTGTTGCTGTCCTAGCTGGCCCGTACATTTCTGAGCACAGCCCATTAGACATCATGCTAGACCTTATTAACAGCAAAATGAGCTGTTTGTGCTCTACGTCTCTCCCTGCTCTCAGCCAGCTAAATATCTTCATATCACTGGGGAAAAAGATATTGCCTGTTTTTTCAAAAGGGAATAACCAGCTTGACTAACATTTAATAAAAGCTTAGCTTGACTAATATTAAGAAGAGCTTGTTATGGGGGGGGGAGTCCTTCTTTGAAATTAATTCTGCTACTTTTACAGAGGCTTGCTTTAATGGACAGTAGCTACGCAGCGAGCTCTGTCCTTTGTGCTTCTATATATCCGCTAGCTGCTTCTTCCTCAAGCCAAGTGCCTTTACATTTTCTCAGCTCTCCTCCTCTCTAATTAGCACCATCTTTCAGGTTTCTGCAAGGAGCTGAAGGTGCCTCCTTCAGCAAGGAGGCACCACACACAGGTCATTATAAGAGCAACAATGAACCCTCTCAGACCGCACAATTTATTCATGGACTTCCATTATCAGAGGGAGTCCAACAGCTCTGAAAGGAAGGACTGGGGTGTATTTCCCCAAGGCATAAAAGCAGACTAACAAAACCAAAACATTTAATCACCAAAAATACAGCATTCTCTTCTAAGAAGTACAATTCTGTACCTCAATTTAGATGTTTTCGAGATTATCTGAATGACTGTCATCATGTAACTGCCAATAATTTTGCTTTACTCCAGGCTCAGATGCAAACACCAGCTCCAAAGTAATTCCTTATGCAGTTTTGTTAGCTTCCACCGGACTAGCTGGGCTGATGAAGGGCTCACAGTTCTACATCAGCCGCTCTAAATCAAAATTCAGACCCAAATGCCTTAAACAAATGCCATTATTGAGCTGCAGATACTTTCATTCTCCTGAATTATAGTGTATGTGCTTAACTAAAAAACTACCACTAACTCTTATTAATGTTTGCAAGTACATAATTTCCTTTCTTCAATGTTTTCCATTGACTCCCACAACACCTCTTGCAAAATGTCAGCATTCTTCTTTAATGACAATACATATTTTGTTACAGTGTCTGATGTCTTATTGTTATACCATTTAATTTATTGTTTTCTAAAAAAGAAACTGTATTGACCTTTAAGCATTAGGTATGACAGACATAAATGTAAACAGCCTCCTGCCTTTCCGAAGCAAATGTTAGTTTTCTCCCATGTCATTTAGGCTGTCTTCAGTTTTCTCTTGTCAGTGTAATTCTCAGATGTTTTATCCCAAGAGAATGACATTCGGTTATGCAATCAAGGTGTTCCTGGCACAGACTTTGTTTTCCAGACACAAGGCAGATTAGAAGATCAAATTAACGAACAAGCTTGATTATGCCTAATGAGGGATTAAGTATATGTTCTGTCTCTTTTTTTGATGCTAAATTTGCCAGATAAGAGATACATTTATCCATTTCTAATCCATACTCCTACCTGTTTGGAGATTTATTACTTAATGCTGTTGTTCGCTTTTCATCTACTGTACTGCATATTCCTTATAGAAAGAATCTATGCATTTTACACATGATGATCATCTCCCTCTGGAAACTTTAAACCTACCAACATTATCCAATAGTTCTCTTCTACATTTTGTGGTTCCTATAATTCTGAAAGGCACTGCTAAAAACTCTAGCTAAAGCCTACAAAGAATTTAATTAAAAAATTCAGAATATCATCCCAACCAGAAAAATCATACAGGATTTAGAAGAAATCAACTCATTTTTATGTGCTGTAAAAAACAGGTAGCATGTAATAGGGAACAGTATTTTTCTACAGGTTTTGACAAACTATTGCTGTTCCAATTTATATTTTTTTAAAAGCCCTACAGGAATGATTACATTTTCTCTTAATACTTCAGGAAAATATAAACAGGTAAAGTCACATTACTGCCTCATATAAATGATCAACTCCTTGTACAACAAAAACCTGCCCCTTCATATCTCATTAGCTGACACAAAGATAATTCTAAAAGAAATTCATTGACAGAAGCCCCAGCTTTCTTCCACCAGAGCAATTCCCATTCCCATGTCTCATTTATTCCAATCTATGCCTTCCCCAAAGGGGTGGCTGCTTCAAAGATTTCTACAGCTAGCCTGTCCTATCCTCTTTCTCTGGCCACCCATCCCTTCCAATTCCCTAACACAAGAACAATCATCTCAAGAATCCAAAAATTAGGATTCTGATCTTAAAAGGCAAAGCAGTCCACTCGTCCTGGTTTCAGCTGGGATAGAGTTAATTTTCTTCCTAGTAGCTGGCATAGTGCTGTGTTTTGGATTTAGTGTGAGAAGAATGCTGATAACACACTGATGTTTTGGTTGTTGCTGAGTAGTGCTTACACCAGTCAAGGACTTTTTTTTTTCAGCTTCCCATGCCCTGCCAGGTGCACAAGAAACTGGGAGGGGGCACAGCCAGGACAGCTGACCCAAACTGACCAAAGGGCTATTCCATACCATATGACATCATGCTCAGTATATAAACCGAGGGGAGTTGGCTGGGGGGCAGCGATCGCTGCTCGGGGACTGGCTGGGCATCAGTCAGCAGGTGGTGAGCAATTGCATTGTGCATCACTTGTTTTGTGTATTCTTTTATCATTTTTATTACTTTCTCTTCCTCTGCTGTCCTATTAAACTGCTTTTATCTCAACCCACAGGTTTTACCTTTTTTTTTTTCCGATTCTCTCCCCCATCCCACTGCGGGGAGGGAGGGTGAGCGAGCAGCTGTGTGGTGCTTAGTTGCTGACTGGGGTGTGGTGGGTTGACCCTGGCTGGATGCCAGGTGCCCACCAAAGCCCACTATCACTCCCCTCCTCAGCTGGACAGGGGAGAAAAAATATAATGAAAAGCTCGTGGGTCAAGATAAGGACAGGGAGATCACTCAGCAGTTACCATCATGGGCAAACAGACTCGACTTGGGGAAAATCAGTTTAATTTATTACCAGTCGAAACTGAGTAGGGTAATGAGAAATAAAACCAAATCTTAAAACACCTTCCCCCCACCCCTCCCTTCTTCCTGGGCTTAACTTCACTCCCAAATTCTCTACCTCCTGCCAGTGGTGCAGGGGGATGGGGAATGGGGGTTGCGGTCAGTTCATCACACGTTGTCTCTGCTGCTTCTTCCTCCTCGGGGGGAGGACTCCTCAAACTCTTCCCCTGTGCCAGTGCGTGGTCCCTTCCACCGGAGACAGTCCTCCACAAACTTCTCCAACATGGGTCCTTTCCATGGGCTACAGTTCTTCACGAACTGCTCCAGCATAGGTCCCTTCCACAGGGTGCAGTCCTTCAAGGAGCAGACTGCTCCAGTATGGGTCCCCCGTGGGGTCACAAGTCCTGCCAGCAAACCTGCTTCAGCATGAGCTCCTTGCTCCATGGCTTCACAGGTTCTGCCAGGAGCCTGCTCCAGCATCGGCTTCCCATGGAGTCACAGCTTCCTTCAGGCATCCACCTGCTCCAGCGTGGGGTTCTCCATGGGCTGCAGGTGGATATCTGCTCCACCATGGACCTCCATGGGCTGCAGGGGGACAGCCTGCCTCACCATGGTCTTCACCATGGGCTGCAGGGGAATCTCTGCTCCAGTGCCTGGAGCACCTCCTCCCCCTCCTTCTTCACTGACCTTGGTGTCTGCAGGGTTGTTCCTCTCGCATGTTCTCACTCCTCACTCCAGCTGCAGTTTGTGTCCCATTGTTTTCTTTTTTTTTTCCCCCCTCGTAAATATGTTATTCCAGAGGCGCTACCACCATCGCTGATGGGCTCAGCCTTGGCCAACGGCGGGTCCATCTTGGAGCTGGCTGGCATTTGCTTTAGGATAATAGGGGAAGCTTCTAGCAGCTTCTCACAGAAGCCACCCCAGTAGCCCCCCCGCTACCAAAACCTTGCCACGCAAACCCAATACAAGGGGTTAAACCACGACACCACTGAAAATCCTCAGCTTGGAGGAGGAAGACCAAAAATCTTCAGGGCCTTCTCATTTTCCTTCTGGTTTCAAATTCCCTTCTGCAACTAATGGTTGAAGATTTTTTTAATCAAAGAAACTGAAAATCTTGTAATAACAAGACTGCATGTGTATAAAGATCTTTTACTACCAAATGAGTTGGTATTGACTCTCTTGGAATAAAGAGCTTTTACTCCATACCCCTGTGGCTATGGGCCCACCATGTTAGACTTTAACTGGCTCTCTTGACTCAGAGAAAATATGGCAGGATCAATGTAGATATTCTCAGAAAGCATTGGCTCGGCAGCAGCCAAAATTCAAATAGGATGTTATGAAATGTTAGGAAGGGTATAAAGAGCAAAACACAATTGTACCACAGTATGAATCTAGAATGCAACTACAACCATTCAGAAAAAAAGATACAGATAACTAGAAGGTTTGCAGAGAAAGACAACAATATTTAACAGAAATGAGAGATAGGGTGTCGTTTACACATGAGAGGGTTTAAAAATCCTCTGCTTGCAAAAGAAACACATCTAATACATCATAACTGATTTGGAGAAAATGAATAGAGAATGGTTATTTCTTGAGTTTTAGAAATAAAGATATCAGGGAAAGTCCAAAGAAATTATCAGGCCACAAATTTAAGAGACAAGACCAAATACTTTTTGGCACAGGATATTATTTACTTGTGGATCTCGCAGCCAGATGATGTATGTACCAAAAGTATAAATAAAATCACTTTTGCTAGGTCTCAGCGTGGCTATTAAACACGGTACCCTAAATCTGATCTCCTCAGTAAGTTCCCAGGACACCACATTAAAAAAAGGTTGGATGGCACACCAGGGGAAAGACTGCATTATGCTCCTCCAGTTCTTTATGTTTCTGTCATAGAAAGCTGCAGCTGATCATAGTCACACAGAGGGTTCAGCTTTATCCATCTTTGTACTGGAAAAGACCTGGTGCCCAGGTCTTCACCCAGAAGCTCATCTTTACAGAGCCATCACACAGACATCCTGTAGTTACCTGGAACTACTGGGGCCTCTTTTATTGGATGAAAAAGATAGCAGGGGCATCACTCTTTATGTGAAACTCTCAGTGGCTGTTGAAAAACATTTTCATTGCAGTAGGAATTCAGGAGCGTAATTTACGTCACTGAACTTCCTTTCTCTTAAAAGTTGAAGGTTTTTATCTCTAAATCTAGTTTCACAGATTCTGTGCTAACCAGGAAATACTCTGTATAGACCTTAGAGTTAGAGCTTTTAGATCTGTGTGCTTTTCAAGACTTAATATCATAGGACTGAAGGAGGGATTTCCACTGGACCAATTGCTCAGCGAAGTCAAAGGTAAAGATAGACAAGCTTTAAAAAATATACGTAGTATATAGTGGCACCTTTCCATGGATGTGGAGCTAGTGTTGGTAATGATTTATAATGCTAAAATACATTCTAGATCTATCTAACAGTATATGATTCCACCATAGACAAAAGATGCAGAGTACATAGAACAGAAAAGATTATTTCTGTTTTCTGTGATGGGAGGAGGTTCCTGGGTTAGCTGATTAATTGCATTAGCAAAGAGACTTGCAAAAAACAAAGCCTGTGGGACACAGAACATTCTGACAGGAAAGAGCTCGGCACAAAGGTGACAACGTGCATTGATTAGCATATCAATATGAATTTGTCAGTCATGTAAACCTGGAATGCCATGTTGCACTTCACTTTAAAAAAGAACAGGTTGCTCTTCTCAGATAAGAAGTGACAGCAGTGAAAAACGCAGTTGATTGCTGAAGACTGATGGCAGTTGGGGTACGGGAGATGCAACTGGATAAAGAAAATCTTTAAGTGAAACATACTATTTTCTGTCCACAGTATCAAACCTCTATTTTCTGACCTTAAGGCTTTGGGCTGCCTGTAAAGAGATGGCAGGAGCTTGATAGTGGGCAAAAAAGACAGCCTCCAGTGTACAGCCACGAGAAATTTCAATATGTATTTTGGTCCTGAATCAAGACAAAAAAATCAATATAGAGCTTGAGATTAATTTTTTCCCAGGTGGAAACTGTCAAAAAGTTTAGATTTAAAAAACAAACAAACAAACAAACAACAAAATGCTTTGCCGTATTTCATGAAAGAAATCATTTCAACAGTCCGCAAGTCAAATGCTTTCGCTTGAGGTTTGGAGACATGAGTAGCATCTAGACTCTGTGGTAATGGAGGCTGGATAAAATCCTGCCAATGAAAGACAGAGGTCTAAACAAAGCTGCTCTGTGTTGACAGATAAAACTGCAATATTTTTAGGTCTCACAATGGACACCTGACAAAATGTATCATTACACAAGCATTAATATAATCACAGACACAAACAGTGTGTTTTTCAGTCCTTCCTCCTCCCCCCCAAACAACTTGGTTCAACTTCCAATTATCTTCAGTGCTCTCTTTCCAATCTCCTGTTTCCCTGCTACCTATTGATTTGTCTTTTTCCCTTTTGTCCTTCCTTTGGGTTTCTTCTCTTCAGTTTTCTGTCTTTTTATTCTGAATGGAAGTTGGTTTTAATGGCTGCTGTTGTCCACTGCCCCAGCTCCAGACTCCAATTACCCTTTGCTTTCCCTTCTTGGGCATCCCAGACACTACCTCAGCAAGAAACAACAACATGAGGCAAAAACACTGCTCAGCAGCAGGGAACACTAATTCACCTTTCTGGGATGAAATGATGTTTCATTAGGTCAATGCTAGAATTCACCTCAAGTACACACGCCAGTCCAGGATTTCCCTCTCTCTATCATCCATAAAAGAAAATGTGTGCTGAAGGGCCCTTTCTCTGCCAGATTAATCTGGAAATAAATCCATTAGATAACACTCTGAACACACTAAGTCAGGCACAAGAAACTAGTTGTGAAATCAGCCTACAAATGCTACCTCTACACATATTCTTACCACTACAAATCCTACTTGACAAAATTAAATTACCTGAACTATTTAGTGAGACAACAAACATTTTATCAACACCCACCATCTGTATTGGTTTTAAAAGAGCAAAAGATTTATAAAACAGCTTCAATCCCAAGTGCTTGCAACATGTATGAGAACAAATTATTTTCAGACAATAGCCTGAAGGGAATATGGGAGATTTAATCAAAATATTTTTTTTCCCTGTCTGCCTCAGGAAAGCTAAGGAAGACTCATATTTTAATTTTAAAAATCCCAAATCTCTGAACTGTTTTTATAGTCCTTTTTGTAGCTACTCTCTTATAAAAGCCATTGCACTGGGGAAGGGTAGTTGCCTCTGATTTTTTTATAGTAAGGGTTAGTTTGTAAGTTCATAATATCGTTGTAGTGGGTTGACCCTGGCTGAACGCCAGATGCCCACCAAAGCCGCCCTGTCACTCCCCTTGTCAACTGGACAGGGGAGAGAAAATATAATGAAAACCTTGTGGGTTGAGATAAGGACAGGGAGATCACTCACCAATTACTGTCACAGGCAAAACAGACTCAACTTGGGGAAGTTAGCTTAATTTATTACCAATCAAATCAGAGTAGGGTAATGAGAAATAAAACCAAATCTTAAAACTCCTTGCTCCTACCCCTCCCTTCTTCCCGGGCTTAACTTTACTCCCAAATTCTCTACCTCCTCACCCCCAGTGGTGCAGGGGGATGGGGAATGGGGGTTGCGGTCAGTTCATCACACGTTGTCTCTGCCGCTCCTTCCTCCTCGGGGGGAGGACTCCTCACACTCTTCCCCTGCTCCAGCATGGGGTGCCTCTCATGGGAGACAGTCCTCCATGAACTTTCTCCAGCTGCAGTCACGCAGGGTTTTTTTGCACCTTCTTAAATATGTTATCCCAGAGGCACTACCACTGTTGCTGATTGGCTCGGCCTTGGCCAGTGGCAGGTCCATCTTGGAGCCAGCTGGCATTGGCTTTGTCGGACACAGGGGAAGCTTCTAGCAGCTTCTCACAGAAGCCACCCCAGTAGCCCCGCCACTACCAAAACCTACCTCACACAAACCCAATACAACAGTAGAACTCATTTTCATTTGTTACTTGTTGGAGTAATGATTCAACTACAAGGTACAAAAACTGACTTCAGAACATCCATGTCTGTATCTGTTTATGTCTTTGAACCAGTGTGTGTGTGTGAGGGGGGGTGTGAAAAAATTCAGGCTGTGAGCCATTTCCTTTGCTGTTTACATACAGGAAAGTGTTTTCACCTTTATTTTTAAAAAGTCCAGTAAAGCTAGAAGGCATTTTTAGCATGAGATCACTACCTCGTGCCAACCCTAAATGAATGGTCAACTACCATCATTGTGGATGCAATAACTCATTACGGATGTAGATACAGTGTCCATCCACCTGCCTTGACTCTATGATCAGGAAAGGAGTAGCAGTGCTATCTACTAACTTCGTTATCATTTCCACATAAAAGTTGTATTCTTGTTCCAAAAAACATCAACAAGGATCAGAACAGGTTTATTAGCTGCAAATTATGGAGCTGTCATAGCCCCTTCATCATTAAACTTGCCACAGTGTTTCAGTTTTATTTCTGACTACCCTCTCTCCTAGGAAGAACAAGCTATCCAACAAATAGATTGGTCATAAGGTCAACTTGGGTCTACAAAAGTTGAAGTCAATTAGCTAAGGGAACTTAAATTATTGCAATCTGCAATTGGGCGAAAACATCTCTAAGCCTGTGGCAGGGAAAAAAATGATCTTGTATCAAGTTACTGATTACTAAAATTGTTAAACTCCCAATTAACTGTAAATTCCTGAAGATGACTGGGATTTTAGGACACGTCTCTGTTCTCAACATCAGTCTTGGAGCAGAGATAGCCCTCATATGAAAAAAATCTCTTCTCTGAAATCTCCTTTTCTTGGCAATAGGATATCAAGCCACATTAAAATACAGGTTTTGTGGTTTTTCAGTTTTCCAAAAATACAGCCTTTCTTTACTAGTTATTTGTACTGTACAGAATGGGAATATTTTAAAAATTTATTTGAAAACCTACTTGCTGGGTAAGAGTTTCTTTTCAAAAGACAAATTACATATACTTGTTCTTTATAAAGCAAAAAAAAACCCAAACCCTTTCATAGCAATATTTGAAACATTTTGAAAAAAAAAAGATAGTCACATTACTTTTCACAACTTGTTTTCTGGGGCAGTGGCATCACTCATGCTAGCAAGACACAAGAAGCCAGGTACATACACAGGTATGTGTTGGAAGGGAGGGATTGACAGATACTCTACTTTTTTGCAACTCACAATTTCTTGTGGTCAAGAAAGTAGCAGCAGGCTTCTTTTCCTGCCAAGAACGAGCTTTTTACGACTGCTACCCCCATCGTCATCACAGAATGAAAGGACATATTATTCTATCTTCACACATTTTATTTTAAAAGAAAGACAATCCCCTTCCCATCTTTCTTAAAGTGTATCATCTAATTTTCTAGTCTTTTTAACACAGACGGCTATTGCCAGTAGTTAGAATATATTCTTGATATAGCTACCAAGGTAACTACTCATACTACAATACCAGAGATTAAAGGGAACAGTTCACAGAAAGCATTAAAAGTAATATCCTTGGGTGTCCCAAGATGCTTTTACTGAAACCTGAACACCCTTACCAAAAACTGGATCTCTTTATTGAAAATTAAATTCCTCTGACTAAATACATTCAAACTGCATAAAACTCAGATCTCTGCTGAATTATTTGTAATTTTTTTCAGATAAGCAGGAATGAGGGGTTTGTCAAAGCAGCAAGAAAGACAAACCTCATATCATAAAGTGTAATGAGGAAATTCTCCAAATCTGGATTTTCCACTTCATTGGCTGTCTAGAGCTTGCCTAATCTCCTGCTTGCTTAAAGAATCAGTGACAAAACCAATAATCAATAATTGAATTACATTTTGGGAATGCATAGAAATGCAAGAATGAAAATTTTCAGGGTCTTGACCATCTATCTTGGTATTCAAATTCTACCCAGTTGCCCAGATCACTTGGTACCCAGCTGTTTCTGAGTCATCTTGAAGAGAAATAAGAGAAATAAAGTGAATACTTCAGAGAAGGTTGGACCTTTATATCATAGCATTAAATGGATGGTATCATCCCCAAAAATTTATTTTCATCTTGAAAACCAGAAGATATTACAGAGATATTTCCAAACCTACCCAAGAGATTTACTCCCATCCTGTTTTGATTGCCTGACTCCCACGGTCAGTATTTTGAAACTCCTGCTTTCTGTTATGAGAATTGTTTATCTTGTGAAGACCTGTGTGTCCTTTCTTCATCTAAGGACATGGAGATGGAACATCTCAGTGAAAAAATTCCTCATCTGTGATTGAGTTAAGAGACTTCCAAAAGGACTGTGAAAGGGTGTGTCTATGAGTGTAAGTCCTATCTTGGAAAATGCTTGCAAACAAAAACTCACATGGGAGGATATTAAAAAAATATAATCTTAGAATCCTGTGGATAGAGGTCTGTACTGGTTTTGGCTAGGGTAGAGTTAAATTTCTTCATAGAAGCTAGTATGGGACTCTGTTTTGGATTAGTGACGAAAACAGTCTTGGTAACACATGGTTGTTTTTGTTACTGCTGAGCAGCGCTCACACAGAGTCAAGGCCTTTTCTGCTTCTCATACTGCCCGGCCAGAGAGCAGGCTGGGGGTGCGCAAGAAGCTGGGAGGGGACACAGCCAGGACAGCTGACCCCGACTGACCAAAGGGATATTCCACACCATATGATGTCATGCTCAGCAATAAAAGCTGAGGGAAGAAGAAGGAAGGGGGGGACATGCAGAGTTATGGCATTTGTTTTCCCAAGTAACCATTATGCATGATGGAGCCCTGCTCTCCTGGAGATGGCTGAACACCTGCCTGCCAATGGGAAATAGCAAATTAATTCCTTATTTTGCTTTGCTTACACACGCAGCTTTTGCTTTACCTATTAAACTTTCTTTATTTCAACCCACAAGTTTTCTCACTTTTTTCCTTCCAATTCTCTCCCCCATCCCACTGTGGGGGAGCGAGCAAGCAGCTGTGTGGTGCTTAGCTGCCTATGCGGGTTAAACCACAACAAGCTCATAACGGGATGCTTATAAGGATCAGGTAGCCTAAAGGAAAGAATAAATGCCAAGTATCCTCATGAAAAATTGCAATTCATCTTTTCCAGGAATTCATGTCAAAGAAAAAAATTAAAAGGCAAGCATGAAAATCTCTCTCTGCTGATGGACAACAAATAAGAGACAAATGAGAGAATTGAGACATTGCTACTCGAGTAGTATACAAGAAGTGGCATGGCACAGGCAGCACTACAGACTGGAATGTGATACCCTGCAGGAGCTGTGTTAGTAGCCAGTTGCCACAGTCCTTTCTCAGATGTACCCTTCCACTTAAACACATTAGACAACTTTCCTACCAATAGTGTATTCAATTAATGTGTATGTGTGTATTTTGTGTATGGGTATAACATTTATTACACACATACATGAACACACAAGATTTATGGCAGAATGCTTTTCTGTTATGCCCTAAAGCCAGGCACTACAGAAGTGAGAAACAAGGAGCAAGGTAGAGTTGACTTTGTATTTTTAATCCTTGTGGGGAGTTGTAACTGAAACAGAAGAGCAAACAAATATTTCAAGGCAACTTAGTACCCTATGCTGTCCCAAGAGCAACAGAAAAGTTGATGTTCTGAGGGAATCCAGCTTAGTATCTGTGAGTCTTTCTTTGAAT
The DNA here is from genome assembly GCA_013401315.1 of Balaeniceps rex. Lineage (NCBI taxonomy): Eukaryota > Metazoa > Chordata > Aves > Pelecaniformes > Balaenicipitidae > Balaeniceps > Balaeniceps rex. The sequence goes on from VYZW01004435.1 coordinate 236,309, forward strand.
TCTTGCTAATAGTCTAAAGCAAGTGAAACCTTTAAAGTAAGAATCTCTAGATCCTGGCCTGGTACATTAATAAATTCATAGGAACTTCTTGGGTGAGTTAATCCATCAGCTATGGACATGACTACTCAAGTTCCTTAAAGATTTAAGAAGAGAAACCTGCTTTGACAGGAGAGTAGATCAGAGTCCACCTATGAAAAGTGTGAGCCCACTCATTGAAAAATACATATAAACAATTAAACAATTATGCATTTCAAAAGCATAGGTGAATTAATAAGCAATAGAAACTCTGTTACTATAAGGGATCACTCAACATATTAGTTTGAGACAGTTTTTGACAGATAGACATTCTAAGTGAGCAACTTGCATGGTTTTCTGGGAAATTTACACTGAAAATTTAAGCTTTTTGCTAAGAAAAATTCTAATTTTCAAGTTTATTTTAGAAAATGAAGAGAAAAAATTAAAGAAAATTTGTATAAAGGCAAGTTTTCCACAGGAAAAAACATCCTCCTACTACTACAGAAAATAACAAGAGTTGTCAGATCAAATCATGCTCACACTCATGAAAATAATACAAGAAAGCATTTGCCATGCACAGCTTCTACTTTGCATTGTAATTTACGACTACAAGCCCAGTCACTGAACATCAGTCAGTAAGCTGGACAGGGTAAATGGAGAAATCAACCAGTGATTAAGCAGTATGGTAATTACACCTCTCATAAATGAAAGGTGATTGTCTCTTTAGAAGGAGTATACAAGGAAAGTAATTTTGCCATCAATTCTTGTCAATATTAGCTATAGTACGGTACTGTAGAGTACAGCATAGTTTAGTATAGTACAGCACAGCACAGCATAGCACAGCTAAAGGGCATGCAAGATCTGTCTTTACATAAAATAAACTGAGAGATTGTGTCTAAATCAGAAAAAATATATGCCACATTGTTACTTGAGAATTAATTAAAAAAAAAGGACATGATGGTAAAAATCTAAGTACCTTCCACAAAGTTCCAAAATAATTAGTCATCAAATGTGAATGCTAATGTTTGGAGCTTGTCTAAATAACTAAGATGCATTCTTTACAAATTATATCTAGTTACTACCTTTTGCTTTCGTGCCTCTTCCTCCCTTTTTGCTTCTGCTTGTTCAAAACTCATCTGGTGATACATGTTGTATCCACAAAAAATAAATTAGTCTAAATCATTTCACCTCAGAAAATTAATTGCCTTCCTCTCTGTTGTCTTCACAATGCCTCTGGAACATGCTGAATTACTGAGAAAGGTCAGCTCATTTGCAACAAGATTCTTTTTCTGCCAAATGAGCCTGTCTGACACTAGAAATAGGAGAAAGGTTTTGTTATTTAGTATATAAAAAAGCAATCCGATTTTTTGCAAGGAGTGGCATACCTAGAAAAGCTTGGGACAAAATTACTGACATTTGGTTTCCAACCTTAACAGCAACGCTTTGTTGATGTAACTGGTAATGTCAGAGCACTTTACAAAGCAGATTTGAATTTTGCAAAGCAGATGGAAATTTTGAAGTTGAGAGGGGAACTGATTTTTCCAAGCTGGGCTGTGCCACAGCCAAACCAGACCGCAGGTCTCCACAAACCCGGTTCAATGCTCTTAGCACTAAGCAACTGATCGTCTTTTGCCTGCCACTGCTCTAGGAAAAAGCACAAGATTAACTACGAATATATTTTTCCCTACTTATTTTTTCAAGTAAATATAGCTCATTCCACATGTTCAAAACCAAAAGCTGCTGGTTGTAAGCAGTATCAAGAATACTGACCAGGGCTGATGTAGCACAAAAAACGTGTAGCAGCCAGGTGATTTAATAGGTCAGCTCAATTAAAAGAAAAGGCAATAGGAACACTATCCCATGCTAAGACAAAACTAGTACAGCTTGGGTCTCTTTTCTACAATTTACAGAATACATCACCTGAAGAATCTGTGGCACTGCAGATCAGCCACAGACTAAGCAGTACCAGCATACTTACAATACTGTGTGCTAAAAGAAGCAAAAAGTGAGAAATACCCTTACTCTTCACTCTCCTCCTCTCCACAGCACAAATAAGGCTTATACAAAGCTGAAAAATTAAATATTTTCACCAAAAGCCCAAAACAAAAAACCTCAGGAAATAGTTTTGGAAATAATTTCTAATTAGAAGTTACTTTTAGTCAATCTTCTACTCATTAGTTGCCATGTTAGAAGCACAGAAGCTAGTAAGAAAACACTTTCTTGAACTCTGCTAATTCTCTAGTAATACTTCATAAATGAGAGAATAACATAGCACAGAAAATACTTTTCTCTAGCATATGGGAAGAGAAATCACTGAGAATAAGAGTTTGATGGATCAGACCCCATAAGGGAGCTAGCATATCCTATTACGTAAGATGATAAAAGCAAGGAAAATACATTCAAGCACTACAAATTATTCCTAGAATTACAATAAACACAGAAATCCTGGCCTGATTTGTATCTAAATTATATCTGCTCTTCCTGGATTATCTCCACTGTAACTCATTTTCGGTGGGGAACTTTTAAGTATTTTAAATGATAGCAAAGATAAAAAGAGAAACTAAACCCGTACTTTTGATGCAGAGTTAAAAGCCGACTTTGCTTTTTAGTTAGAAAGTCAGCAATTTACAGCAGCTCCCCAGAAATCAGAATAATTCTGGATCAACATCAGTGTAAGTGAGATCGGAAACTGTCATGAATACCTAACCTAGCATCAGCATGTCCTGTCATTCTTCCTTACAGTGACTTCTGTGAAGAGTTTAGACTGTACCCCTTTTTTAGGTAAATGTATTTTCTGTAATAATCCACTGTGCTATAGTACTTTTTACTTCTATTATTACTACTACTTGTGATGTGCAGTTCTTCCCGATTCCTTAATCTGCTCTGGTTAATCTGTTTGTTTCACAGAGGTTATGGATATTAAATGGGATGATTTATTTTTTCTAAAAGCCTCAAAATGCAATTATTCTGCTTTTCCTTAAACTCTAAGCAACATAGAAAAATGAGTGTGCAGGAAGCTTCTTTGGCCTTGTAAATAAAGCCAGAATGTTTTTAAAAAAAACCAAAACAATTTACTGAGCAGGCAGAAACAGAGTAGCAATTTACAGAACCATTTGCAGCAAACTTGTGGGGAAAAAAATATTTGTTGTCTGGAAGGCTTGGAGGAGGGAAATTACAGTTAGCATATTTCTAGAAAATCTTCCATTAGAAAAACTAACAAAATTACCCTCTTCATCACTCACCCTCTTTTTTTTGCTTTTACTATCACACCTTTTTGGGGGTCATAATGACCCAAACATCTTCAAATCAATTTATAATCAGTCATATTTTCTCACATTTTTTGGACTGTAGTGCAGCTTGCTGAACATCAACCAAGTACATGATCTTCAGTAGTCAATAAACAATTGGCCAGTCAACTTCAGAGCGTCATTCCTTGGGCTGGCTGCAGTAATGAGTCCTCTCATGCTGAAAAATTCTAATTCTGAAGGATGAAGGGCAAATGCCAAGTACTCTTGTTCTTACATGAATAATCTTCCTTCAACATGAATATAGGAAATCAAATTAATAAGAACTCTTTTGTAAATATATATCATAGCAGAAATAAGATGGTCCAATGG
>VYZW01004435.1:239951-261022 GCA_013401315.1 Balaeniceps rex
TGGTTGCAGAACAGGTGCAAGAGATTGACTGACTTCTTGAAACCACAAGTTGAATTTCACTGATATCATCATAGTTGTTTTTCCTTTCATTCCGATTCCAAAGGAAGGAGAAAGATCACACAGCAGAGAAACAGAAACTGAGCATTAGGGAGAAGAGACAGGAAAAGAAAAAAATTTACGTTTGGCAACAGTGATTAACTTTCATTGAAAAATAAAGTTCTTAAGACATGATTATTTCAATAGTGCGTTCCATAAAACTCTACATAGGCAGATCATATTTTGGTATTGGGTAAAAAGAAATTAAATTATTAGTTAACTTATTATTGGTTTTCAAAACTGACTAGCAGACCTTTTGGCTTAAGAAACTCTATAGTTTAGAAATAGAATATTTGTGATAAAATGTCATAAGAATACAACGATCCTTATGCATCAGTTTTGACAGTTTCTTTTCCACTGACAGACACATAAGCAAATGCACAAAACATGACAAGACATTGTCAGCATGTAGGCCATAACAGTGGTTTAGGATGCAGAAAAGCCAAGTTCAGATCCCCTCTCTAACCTGCACCTGAAGCATCTCAGATGAAAAACTGGATTCTGAAGCAGGCAGGGCACAAATCTTGGATTCCAAAATGCAAATGTTTTCCCACATTTGAGAGAGTAGCTGAGAATGTTTTCTTTTTATCCTTTACTTCCAATGCAAGAAGATACATTTCAAGACACAAAACTTGCTCTGTTGCCAAAAGGCTCCCTCCTATATTTGCTACACAATTTGAAGATACTGCTTTTCTACTAAGTTGTTATATGCTTCCCACATAAGCAATTACAAAATTCACTCGACTCTGATCCTGCTCTATCACTTGTCCAAAAATTATTTTAAATTCTAAAAGTCATAAGAACATAGTAATATCATGTGTAAAGTTATACTTGTTTGGTTTTGTTTTTGTTTTGTTTTTTTTACTTTTTTCCTTGTACAACAAAGGCAAGAGTAACAAACTATTTCTATGCTGCCAGAATATGGTCTCATATAAGCATTCCAATTAGGCAGTCTTCTAAAATGGATGAGATTATACTATTTTTTTTTAGAAATACTCTGTAGATAGTATTCTAAATCTGTGAATTGCCTGCAATCCATAAAAATTCTTTTTTAATGAAAGAAGCAGGTAACATTGAATATTCTCTTGATATGACAGTAAGATAAGGAAACTGCTCGTCAGATCAAGTCTGAAATTTTCCTTCACTCTTTCAAATGAACACCAGTAATACCTATTAAAGACAAATTGATTGTCAGAGGATATTCTAACATCAGCATTATAAAACTAAGTAGCTGTATCTAAGTCTTATGAAATTTCTATTTATCTCTTGCTTTTTTCAAAATATTATTTCATATTGTAATTGATTTATGCTTTATCAAAATTCAAGAATGAAAAGGCAACTTTAGAGACACCTATGTACATACATACCTGTTACAACTGTACTCAGAGTGCCACAGCTAGACAACTGAAATAAAAATAACACTTGATACCAAATACTCTATGATTCAGCAGGTTCATGTGATTTCATTCTTTACATATAGAAAAGATCCTTACACTTTCTGATGCCATAGTGAATTTGTAGATTTTTCTGTTGGCGTGACTACCTCTATGGACCTATGATAATAGCTCAGGAGCAGAGCATCTCCTGTCAGAGCAAAGTCAAGAAGCCTCCTTGTTTAACTTTTCAGGTAACAGTGAAACACAGATGCGTCACCGATGCCCTATGAATAACATGGATAAAACTACCTGAAAATCTTATTTCCCAATTTCACTCAGCACTGAGCTACTATGATTCCATTCACACCTCCTTCTCTTGCTCAAGACCTTAAAATATGCATTTTATTATGTATGAATATGTACGTACATTTTATTATATATAACATATATTCAGTAACTCCAGGAGACAAAAAAGTCACCAATAAAATCCCTCTTAATTTGGATGTTTGGAAGAAAACAAATCGCTGGAAGGAGCCCTGTAGGAGGAAATTGTGTTGCTAGTAGGTGTCTTTTCCATTGATTTTAGTGGACTTACGAACAGGCCTGCAGGAATTTCAGGTGGCAACAGCAGCTACCCATTAGTTTCAAGACTGTAGGTTCAGAAACTGCAAGATCTGATAAAACACATTCTTTTCATCTCTGATTTATGTGACCTTATAATTCTGTTGTTAAATGTAACTTTAAAAGAAAGAATTATTAAAGCAATTTAAAAGAAAAGAATATGAGGAAACATTTATGAGTGAACACATATAAGTTTCTAGTTCATCTCACCTATGACATTAGGCACTTGAGCAGTTGGAGAAAGATGAAAAGGCAGAGGTGCCTGGAATTACAATTGCAAATACTTTGTCTCCCACTGGAGAAAATAAAGAATGTACAGTGGTTAGAAGAAAGACATTTTAATTCAGTGAAGATTTCACACTAATTTGTGTCAGGGACTGCAACAAAGAATGTAAAGAGGAAAAGAATAATAGAAGGAAAGAAGAGTAACCACAATAGCCCAAGAAAATGTTTATTATATCACGTCCCATTTCACTTTGCCTTTCCCTCCTCTCCAGATACACTGCTGTCAGGTAGAAGAACCACTTGAATCAATCCACTTAATTTTTTTCCAAAAAATTGCTGGTATCACACTTTGTATAATGTATTTCCCTTTCAAAGCCCTAGCTGACCAGGAAAGCAAATGAATAAGAATTATTTTTCACAGAACAACTGTGCCCTACAAATTACACAGGCACCTCGCTGTACCAGCTATTCAGCCCCTTTTCAGTCATGTCCTATGTGCAGCAGCTAAAAAAACAGAGGGCTAAGCTATACTGGTGACAATGGAAATCAAGTGTATTTAGCCTTTCAGAAAGATCAGAAGATCAAACTCTCAATGGCTGAAGAAATTCTGTTGGTTCTTTCTCCATCAAAGAAGAATAAAAGTTTTCTCATATGCAATAATTTATGAATATTATCTATAATTCAGAATAGTCTTCATTTCTATTTAGTGTTAGTTAATTTCCCGTAACTTATCCCTAGACCTGCTGAGCTTTACTTTATTCTAAAAGTTGTACCTCAGCATCATATTCCAGAAGAAAACTTGTCTCTAATCAGTTCTTTGGCTCTGACTGTCCATACCCTTCTGGCCCCCTCTAGCTATGATGAAGAGCCACATACAATACTTCTGGGTTTGGTCTACCCCTTTGCTGCAACATCCTTACTCACGTGCTTGTGAAGTTGCCTGATATCCTACTGAGTCTTTTTCAGTTGGTGCCAGGGAGACTTTTGCATTCATAAGCAATAATCAGAAACCAAGTTCAAACGGAGTTTTCCAGCTGTGTTTTAAGCTACACAAATAAAAGCAAACTGTTCAAAATCCAGGTAGGAAGACATTGTCATAACAGCAGCACAATGCTAACAAGCAGCCATAATAAATAGGACAGTGTTGAGAATCCTTAAATTGCAAAAATTCTCCTGCTATAGCTAAAGCTTTGCATAACTGACTGATGAACAGGAGATATTAGAGCTGAAGAAAAAATTTGGACCAGCAAAGCTACTGCTGAAGGATCATCTCTTCCAGCGGGGGGCTGGAGGAAGGAGGCAGGGAACGAGGTCATTAGGCTAAGCCTAATCAAGCAAGCAAATCTAAAAACATAAGCAAACTTAGCAATGCCCTCAGTGCTATATACAAAAGAAAGGAACCACAAGAGGACAAGTCTTGTGAAACAGAACTGTTGTAATTAACAACGATGCAGTTAGCACTCATGCTAAATAGATATGCTGTGCAGGCTGCTATTTTCCTACAAATCCCTACTTGTGCACTACGGCTGATATTCTCTGTCTCTCTTTCCCATAGCACACAGATGAATTTAGTGGAAGAGCAACTTCAGATGAAAATTTCAAGTACACCAGAAGACCTGTAGAAGATTAAATCATAGTCTCATAAATAGCAAAGAATACAATAATTTCTAGATCTGCCTTGTAGTCAACATGCTAAGTCAAGATCTTACCTTCCACTCTGGGCTCAGTAGGAAAGGTTTTGCTGGAACTGTGAAAAAATAGCTTCACATTATATAACAAAAAGGAAGAACTACAAACAATCACAGCTACTTCCCTGATCACACTTTGGATATTTCTTTCAAATTTCTAAGTATTTCTGTGAAGCTGGGAATGGGGAACTGCTAATAGCTGCAAGTTAACCACAGCTGACTGTACAAGCACAAAGTGGCTACCAGTGAAAGGGTAAAAGAGAACAGCAAATAGCAGATGACCAGAAAGCAGTCACTCTAAAATTGAGTACAATCTTACCTAGAGGAAAATGAAACATTCCCACTGTGAATATGCATAAGCTGGAATCGGTAAAAGTTAACATAAGAAATCGTGTACCTGTAACAGTTTTAGAAGAAAATGCAAGAATGGTTACGCTCTACAACTACCTCATTTTTCTACAAGAGACTGAGAAAAAACACAGATCTTTGTCTTTTGTACTGCTCCTTTGCAGAAGTTTCACCACAGTCAGGCAGGTTTTGCTACACAGAAGTTATTAATACAAATGTTTTCACCAAAGTTGCTGTGGAACTTATTTGAGAAACTGAATGCTGATGACCTTCAGCTGACCAGCTTTCAATCAGTACATGTATAATCTACACAAATTTTGATGGAGAAGCACAGCTGACTTCACTGTCCAAGTGAATTTCCTCTCTAGGCAAGAGCCAATTACTGGCTGCCTAACCTCTTTCCTTGATTAGTTAAATAAAATGCTAGCAAGACAGGTGCTAAAGGGCAGACAACCTATTTCTCTGCTGTAGTCTTTTGGATGTAGGAGGACCCGGCTTTGCTCCAATTGATTGTACCAGAGTGCTGCTCTAGGGTTTCAATAAGAACGAAAGCTAGAGCACAGAGAAATTTATTCTAGCAAATTTTTATAGTCATTTCCAAAAGGAATTGTAAATGTTCCCCATGGGAGGCTGATCCAGTTGCCCAACATTTGCCCTGTGCTGTTCAGTGTTCAATTTCTCAAAACAAAACAGCTCCAGATACTCAACCACCTCTTCTGCCAGATTTGGATACCTGCTGCAACACAACAGATAACATCCAGCTTACTGAGCAAGCAACTAATGAAAAATCTAAGTTGTCCATTATGGAACTATGCTAATGGTACACCACAGCTTCTCTTCTCCTCATGCATAGAGAAGAGGGGATGGGGAAGAGCACAGTGTATAAAAAGTTCCCTACAAAAGTGGAATATTTCCTCAGTTTCCTCAGGGTACCCCTGAAGAGGAAGACAGGAATCAATGATGCTTTCATTTCTACACTGCAAAGCTGACACTTTTGTTCACATACCATGTTGGTGGTGTGGCTGGCATTTCACAAACATAGAATACAAAAAAGCTTCCTGATTTTTGTTTAAAGTACGTCTCAAGGATTCAATTTACTGATAGTTTTGCTTGCAAGGTGTTGACTTCTACTAACTTCTCACACTGTGACTAGGAATGTATTGAGGAGAACAATTTCCCTTGGGGACACTGTAGAGTATTAGGGAAATACATATGGGAATGGTCTCTCTGGAACATGTGGTATGCAATGGCAAGCAATTTTCCAAGACAGAGAGCTAGAACAAGCTTCATTCCTGTAAGAAAAGAGGAACAAGAAATTATACTCCTGCTCTCAAAGTCAAAATATGGCCCCTGGTTTGCAGCGTTGGTGCAGAACTACTGCGTATTGCACATTTTTTAGGGGAGTTCACCACTGAGACAGAATTTGCACAAGACCCGAATGTGACTCCATGAACTATGCAGAGCAAATAGCTCAAACACAGATCCTTTATGTTTCTATACAGGGGAAGTTACTGCAGGTGCTATACTGTTCCTATAGGTTTGCACTCCGCTGCATGCCTAGCAGTACTGTGTGCAAGAAGTAAGGTCCAAGTTTCTGCTGAAACTGAGGAAAAGGAGTAATAGAGCTGAGGCTGGGAAAGCTGGGTGGAAGCAACAGAAGCATGTGGGACACAAGGACTTGGGCAGCTGGTGTAGGAATGTGGAAAACACATCAGCTTAGTAAAAGGATACAGTCTGGAGTTCCTAGTTTGGGCACAAAGGTGGAAAGGTATAGGGCACACGGCTGGGTTTGTGCTTTCTGGCCCATAGCCATATGAGAACCTTCTAGAGTCAAGAGCCCTAGCTACTAACCCTCTGGCCAGCACCCCACTGATTTTACCAGGAGAGTGCACCTGAATTATTCAACTGCTTATTCTTCACTGCCTTCCCAAAGTCCCCTCTGTACATGCCCAAAAGGCAGAGAAATACATCCTACAGTTACACTGTAGTTTAAGCTAACTTAGAGTGGTTCAACCCGCTCAGCACTACCACAGTCTCTGCTGACTCTGTGCTTCTTACTCTGGGATCTCTTGAGAACACAGCACAACGCCTGTTGGGGAAATGGCATGTGAACTACTATTCCCTTCTTCAGACTCACCTCCAGGGAGAGGATGAAAGACGATGTGGATGGAAGATGTAGGACTCGAAATGGAACTGTGGGATTAACTCCAGTGGTTTTCCTGTGATGAGGACCTGCAGCATATAGGTAGGTTCTAGACATGTTGCAGCAAAGGGTGGTTTTCAGCAGAGCTCCTAAGCCTGGGGTGGGCTGCTGCTTGGGATCGTGTCAGCTGCTAAGACCTGAGAAACATAGAAATGGACACAATTGCAGTCATTCAAATTAAAACTGCAGTGAAGACCTGACAATTAAAGTGCAGACACTACTTCCACTGGGTAAATACAGCAGGGAGGAAGTGGCACGCGGGAATATTTGATTTTTGTATGAAGCTTTTGTTTAAAAAAATGTAGAATGTGTCATTGCTGATAGGGGTATTGGATAGCTCCCACTGCTGTGATACAGTGAAATCTCTGCTGATGACAAGTACCAGCTCTAAATTGTTGAAGCATGGAGCAGATCAGTGCTAAAACACATTTTTTCCCTAAAGACTGCAGCCTATTGAATAACAAAGGTTTGTTAGTTGAAGTCTCTTGCAATCAACCCTTGCACAAAGCATGCATTCCCAATGCCAGCTGTTGTTAACATATTAACAAGAAAACTGATTTCTTGGATGTGAAAACATCAGGTGTTAGCTTGCCTCATTTACCCTTTTCTACCAGTATAGAAATCACTGCATAGAAAAATATTGTTTGCTCAAAGTAATAATAGTACTAAGTGTGGAATAAATGTAAATAAGGAAAAAGAACTAAAAAAAATTTTTTTTCAAAGATACAAAGAAAACAAACCCCTACCATTTTACCCACATTTAAGGACAACTATGTTTAGGGCTGCACAGTGTTTCAACAAAAACCAGTGTCTGCTGAACATGCAAATGGCTTCACAGGCACCAAAGTTAGCGCTGTAAGAAAAAGATAGCCACATTTTAATTTTATAGATGTTTCTTGATGCCAATTACATATGGCAGATTGAAAAGTGAAATTAAGGAGCAGCAGGAGGTATTCCTTTATCTGAAAGAGGTCACTATTCCAAATCTGTGGTTAACAGAATGGTTAAAAGGAAAGCGTGTACTAAATGAAAAGACAGCAGCAAAAAAGCAGATCTGAATTCATCTGGAATAAATTCATCTGGAAACAGCTTTAATAAAACACAGTCTCAGTCCTGGGATGTTCCACTAAGCCAGCTAATTAGCCCTGCAAAGACAGGGCAAAAAGAATATTTGAAAAGGAAGCACAATAATGAAACTTAAAGAAAGGCAATATAAAACAAATCTCTCAACAAAAAGGAGATGAGAATTCATTTTCCCCGTGGCACTCTCCACAGCTCCTGAAAGTGCCTGCTGCTGGCAATGAATGAAATAAAAGGGGAGGAGGGAGAACAGAGAGAAAGACGTGTTATCTTACCAGCCAACGGAGCTTATCGCTCCACTCCCTTCATGACGCTGGGAACACACAAGCCTATAAAATGTGCCTTGGCTCCCAGTCCCCTTCTCCTTCAGCAAAACCAAAAGAAAGAGATGGCCGTACAGAGGAGGAATGGGATGCTGTTCTACCTAGAGGTAGCTCTCCTGGCTCAGCTGGTGCAGCATTTCTAACTGTTTGAACACCGTAGCTAAAGCTTTTTCTGACAGATCTCTCCTTGCCAGTACCTGCTGTGCTGCTTTCCTTTTTTCCTTCTTTCCTCTTCTTATCTGTTAGTGGGGATTTTGGAGGGTTGGGAGAGGGAGGTGGGAGAGGCACATCATTCCTGGAAGAGAGGAGAGGAACATCCAAGATGACTTCTGTCCCCACAGCCAACTGGAACGTGAGCATGAGCAGCAGGTGGAACATGAGCCTTGCTGCAGCGGGCGATCCCTGGGGACAGGCTCTGGGAGCGCCAGTTGGAAACTCTTCTCCCCCTGTAGCATCCTCAGCAGCCAACTTCTCCAATCAGTTTGTGCAACCCTCTTGGCGCATTGCCCTGTGGTCTCTGGCTTACGGTGGTGTGGTGGCAGTGGCCGTTTTTGGAAATCTCATTGTCATCTGGATTATCCTGGCTCACAAGCGCATGAGGACGGTGACCAATTACTTCCTGGTGAACCTGGCCTTCTCCGATGCCTCCATGGCTGCTTTCAATACTCTCATCAACTTCATCTACGCGCTGCACAGTGAGTGGTACTTTGGAGAGGCTTACTGCCGCTTCCACAACTTCTTCCCAATCACAGCTGTCTTCGCCAGCATCTACTCCATGACAGCGATAGCTGTGGACAGGTGAGAAAAGAGAGGAAAAGTTTAGGGGTGAGAGATTGAGATCAGCTTCTCTGCTGAAATAAAAATACAGTGATAACAATCATTGAGTGATAAGAGGCAGAGCCCTCAATAGTTCGTCGATTGTGCTCCTCTGTACTTCTCTAAGATCTCTCCCTAACACACTGTTTTTCTCCCTGTCTTTGGTCTTTCTCCTTCAGCCTTTCATTGGTTTCACTCTCTCGCTTTCTTTTACAACAAACACTTCCTCTCTCTGTTTGACTTCAGCTGCTCTCTGTGCTCCATCTTTTAATACTAATTCTGTAACAGCAGCCAGTGCTCAGGGTTTTGCTTCCCCACCTGTGAAAACAGTATCTGTCCTTCAGTCAGTGTCATCTAATTCATACTGATAAGGAGCCTTAGAGATTGCATGTGAAGGGAGAGGATTTCAAATTTCCCTCCTCTTTGTATTTCTGCAGCTGGCAGAGGCATTTGCCTCCTCCTCAGAAATCACTTCAGACTTTGTTTTTAATAGCTCTTCTCACAGACTGCTCTGAGCTGCTTGGTTCCTCCTGATTTTAACTAATGAGACTATTTACATTGCCATCTGTGCATAACCAGAGGTCTGGTAGGAACATGGTTTCAAAGTGCTTGATTTTTTTCTGATTACTTGCATCAAAACAAGCCTTTGTGACTGTGAAAGAAAACAGGACAGGGAAAAACTTTACCTTTGTGCTCTTGACAATAATGGAACAGGAGAGCTGTAGTCTCCATATAGTAAAGGGGAGATGCAGTTGTTTCCAACGGAGATGCCTTGATGGACCATCTTTCTCAGAAGGTGCTGTGAGTCTCCCCTAGGAAATGTTCCTTTCTTTATGATCACTTTCACTTTTGCTGTACTGGAGAGAAAACTTACCCCATGCTTTAGAAATCCAATAAATTCCTGAATTTTCATTCAGAAAAACAGATCACTTTGTACTTCAGATCTATTATTCCTTTTAGCAATGCACTGAAGTTACTCACAAAACTCCTTTCTACATATTCAAATCACGTTATGCATCTTGCCTGAACCGACTTGGCAGAACTGCAGCACTTTCCGGTGATGACAGTTAAGATTTTATAAGGTTCAATCCATCTTCTGAAATGTTATTTCTCATTTCCAGGTGCAAAGATTGGGAAACATGTTGTTGTACCTTTTGTCTGTGCTGTGCACAAGTTCATAATAATGCTTTTCTGTTTGCCCTACTAATTGCAAATTTTAGGTGGCATTCTCAGCCAGATGCATTTCTGTTCCGTAAAGCTAAAAAAGAAAGAGAAAATGAGATTCTTAGCAACTCTTCTACCGCTCTGCTTCAGGGATGGGTGAAGATAGGAGAAAGTACACTTTCCTCCTGCCAGTGATGTATCTTGTTCCCAGCTACTGCTTTCCATTAATAATGGAGGAGGTAGTGTAAAGCCAGTGATATTATCTTTAACCAGGCAAAGATTTCTTCCGTTGTCAATTTGGGTTTAGCTTAAGATTCTCATCTAGCTTGAGGTTTTCAGAAAGATAAAAGGTTTTTAATTGATGCTGAGATTTAACTGTTATTGCTGCAGCTGATCATGCCATTAGCAGAGCAGTTACTAGGATGCTCTGAGTAAGGTTTTTTCATTTTTCTGACAAAAACATCCACAGAGATGTAGTACTTACTACCTTGAAAGTTCCTAAATTTATGCTAGGAAACTGGAAATGAAGGTGAATACAGTTCCTTGGGAATCCAAAGGGTGCATTTCTGGAGTGAGTAAAGAATAGCTCTGCTCCACACTGACTGAAGTGCAATGGTCAGATACAAATATATTAGAAACGTTTTCCTTGGTTTAGCAATGCGAGACACTGGTGCTCAGAAGTGAGTCAATTACTACTGTTATTCACTCTGATCTATTTCTTGTCTGAAAATCCCCTGAAGAAATCACAATTTCCGCCCCACCACATCTTCCAAGCTCACCTGCTCCCAAAGACAAATCAAAATCTTCCCTTGAGGGGAGCACAGTGAACAATGCCACAGCTGTGTTTAGGTGAGCTCTCTGTAGTACCAAGGAGCATCATGTAAAACAGAAGAGCAGTCTATCCCTCCTTCCCTATTCACACTGCTATTCCTTTTCCTTTTATACCAAATCACACCTGATGCGTTCAGTACCTTTAACCATTTCCTGGCTACCTCTGCAGAACAATTCTGCAGAGTCAAGTGGAAAACTGAGGGTCAAAGTGAACCCCAAGGAATGTCCTTGGATGTACAGACTGTGCTATTCCAGGGCACAGATCTGCTGGGTGGACATTTTTTAAAACTTTGGTTCCCATTTGCCTTCTCTAAAAGTTCAGCCAGTGCTTCAGACAGGACACTCTGCTTTTGTTTTGACCCAGTAACCTCATGTTTATTTGAACACATTCATGTTCATTTAATTTTTTTTTTAAAAAAGCTAGAAATTAGGGTAAAGATACTGAGGGAAATTAAATGATGGGATCGTATCAGATGATTTTCCAGTAGAAATTGTTAACATCCCAAAATACTGAAAGGTCACAGGTTGCAACTCACTAAAAAGTACGTCATGATATGCTCCACTGATCATTTTAGAACATCCAAATGTTCACAGAGTATGAATGAGTCACTGTGATTCTAGACACCGCTGAGCAGAGGACACAGGCAATACATGTTTCCTTTCACATCTGATTCTGTAGGCCATGTTGTCTAAGTTGTGTGCGCTGTGAAATTACTGGACTGACACAGACTTCTGTGGAGTAGGCAGTTCCTGCAGTGGAGTGTGCTGCACCTGGAGCTGAGGCTGAAAGTATCAAAGACTGCTGTATGACCACCTGGTCGCTGCAGATAGACTCAAATTTATGTGGGTTTATTCACGCTTCTGACCACCCCTTCCTGGTGGTCTTTTTCCCCTGCCTTATGCTTTTTTTCCAACAGGCTGTCTACTGCAGAGATGCCACAGGCAGCTTTAACCAAGCCAGCCCAAGCATCAGAAGCAGCATAGATTTTACACTGCACTGCTTCATAGGCGTACATTCATTCGTTCTTCTGTAGCTCGTGCTGCACAGTACCACAGTTACATTGCTTCCAGTGTAATAGTTCCTTTAGCCACCTTATGGGGATAAACTTTTAAAACAGCCTAAGATAAACTGAAGAGGGGATAGTTCTGGAGCCAATATGCCACTGGCCAGTGCATGATCCTAAAGGGTCACGTGTCTTAACTCCATCTGTGACTACTGGCTGTGGTACAGTTCTTGGACATATTAAAGACAGTAACTTAGGTAGAATTTAAGCCATCTGACCCTGGTCGAAGACCCACTGTCCCTTCCTGCTAGTTCTTAGCATGCAAAAGAGATGGCAATTAATTTCCAATCCCAAGACTGCCTCATTATACAACCAGTTCTGTGTGTAGGCCTAGGAATTCTCTGCAGATATCTGATGGTTAAAGTGGAAGTTTGGAGATGTAGCAATATAGCATAAAATAACTTGCCTTCAGTAGAGCACTTAGTATATTTTTATGCATTTTTTTCCTGTTATTAGCATATCTACAGTACGAATTTCTCAGTTACTGTTCTCTCAGCAATTCCATAATGATTTCCTCATTTCAACAACTTTAACTCTTTGTAAAAGCAACTGCTCTGGAATTAAACAAGGTATTCTAACAGTGACAGTGAGTAGTTGCTGATCCTATTCACATGTTCCCATCTCTTTTCTTCCTAGTATGCAAGCAAACATTTAGTCTTTGAAGAGCTATTACATATATATTAAATTTCTTTATATGCAAAATTAATTGAAAAGAATGGCATATATATGCCAATATTTCATACAAATGTAAATAAAATTACATTTATGATATACCGATGTTCTGCACTACTGCAAAACAGCCCACAAGGCTTACTGCTGCTCAGCATGGGTCAACATAATAGCATCAAAAAGACCTACATAACTTTTTTTTAACAAATTATTAGGAAAGAGAAAAATGATGGATTTGACCTAATCCTTTCTAAAGATCAGATTCTGCCAAATGTTACCCATCTATCCTAGCCCCATACTCTGCAAAAACCCCAGCCCATTTTTCAGTTCACCTACTTGCAGAGTCAAAGGTATTACAATAGAAGAATGACAAAATAAAGTCCAATATCAAAGAGAATTCCACTTTCATGCACTTTTTTTTAATCACAAGACTTCCCTCACATGTTGTGTTGATGTAAATTCTGGAGCTGTTACAATTTGCTGCCTCAGTGAGCCATTAATAATGAAAGTCCAATAATTAGCTTCAAATCAGGAGATTATCAAAGTAAATCACCATTTTTAAAACTTAAAACTTGATCATGTCCCAAAGTCCCATTACGATTTCAATAACTACTTCATCTTTTCCCCCTTTTTTCATGCTTCTGATAGAATGAAATGCCCTTTTTTTGAGCTACAGACAGACACAAAACTTTATTACATATTTGTCTAGTCAAACAGAGCTGTTGTGAAACTGCCTATTTGTATTTATTCCACAGAACGGTGTCTGCAACTCTATTTTTAGAATGAATAAGGCTATTAAAATTAGAGCTAAAAGACAGGTATATTAGCACTCATGCCTCTGGTATCCCAGACAGCTCACTTAAGTATGACTACACAGCATCATGTTGTTGACATGGATAACATGTTGACATCAGAATGGATGTTTTTAAAAATTTGATTGAAAAATCAAATAATCAAACAATTTGCAGCAGAATGAGAATCAGAATCCAAGAGCCATGGGCCCAGCTTTCTCTCTCCCGACACCAGTACAGTCACTTCGCTGAACACCAGACTCAAATTAACCTTCACTAATAAAATATTAGATAATTAGAGAATCTCCATGTTTCAAAATATGATTGATTATTGTTTTTAGCAGTCTCTGTTTCCTTTTGGTTGCCCTTCTCATTTCTTTTTAATAAGCTTCCTCAAGTTTTTGTAGTTCCCCCTTTTTAAATGAAATACTAACATAGCAGCTTTTTTGGGCTTTTATTGTTTCTGCAGAGATGTTGAAACCAGACATACTCTAAACACTATTTGAAGAATAATAATATTTAAGCCTGACCATAGACACTGTTCAGGAGCAATTCAAGAGCTCCTTGTTTACTTTGGGCTTCTCCTCATAGATGCTCCAGAGAGCAGTCATTAATGTTGACCAAGAATATATTTTATGTCTGCACAGAAGTCACTGATATCTTCTATTATTATTGCATTACCTGCTATCACAACCTTTCTAATTTCTTTTGGCATGTCACCATTATTACTGTGAATTAGCTGAGTGTATAATCCTGAAATTTATTTTTTCAGAGTCATGCTTGGAGTTTCAAACCATAAAATTCTATATTGTTCGTGAATACATTTATTTCACTTGACTTGATCTTAAACTATATTTACCATTCAGTTTTATTCGTCCTCTTGCACAATCACCTCTCTCTTTTATGAACCTTAGTATTACAGTGTTACATTCCTCCTACCTTGTTTCTAGTATGCCTATTACACTAATATCCTTATTCAAAACTTGTCATTCTAGTTTCCCACCTTATTTCTTAGACTTCTACTATGTCTACAGAAGCACGCATATACTGGGTCAGTTTTCTATTTTTCTGTGACATTGTTCAGTTACTGATGGCTGTTAATAATCTCCCTATACAATCATTAGACCCCAACATAAAGTAATATGATACAAGCTTGTAACAGAAGGCAGTTACAAGGCATAGACATGTGATTCAGCGTATCAAATAAAACCTAAATTCATCATGTGTACACACTCAAAATATCACTTAGGCAATTCATTCTCTTCAAGTGTATGCTGTAAGAGGAGTTATTATTGTCACAAAGTAGCACCACAAGCCTTATAAATGAATCTGTTACTGAAATTCTGAAGTAGGCAGTTGCCACACTGAAAAATATATTATCTTTCCAGTAGAATATATTTTGGTATCTCTCTCTGCATGAGTTCCTGTCCCTGGGACAGATTGCTCAAGGCCTTCACGTGCCAGAAACGTTTTAAACTGATACTCCTGCCAAACTATACACAACCATCTTTCATGTAGAATAACATTATCTGAATTGTGAGTTAAGTATCTGTTACTTGTCCTGTGTGCTCAGAAACACTGAAGTATATGTGGAAAAAATGATCTCAAATATGTCTAACAGGTTAGGATATGGAGTGCACAGGGCATGACCCTATGTCGTGGTCATATGGTAGTGGCGTCAGCAAAAGTTGCACACCAAGAAGATGTATACTGGTACTTGCATTCTTGTACATGCGCTTGGTACCAAGTGTTTTGTGCTTGGCTCACCAGTGAATAGGGGACATTGATGCAATGGCAGGCAGGAAACCTGCATTGCCCAGCCAGCTGCCGTCCCTGCACAGAGCTCAGCCCAAACAGAACTGCGGCTTTTGGCCGCTCTCTCACTCCCCTTCCCACAAACTCTGTTGCCTCAAAGTAAATGGTTTCCATGTAAAAGAAGAGAGAATTTGCACTGAAGACCAGGGAGAGAGAGCTGAACATAGGAACAAGAAAAACAAAAAGCTAGATTAATTTCTTTTCAGGTTTCTTGTGCTTTACAGGCTATTTTCCCCAGAGAGATCTCCCCTCTCACATCTGAGAATATTTTCATCCAAAGAAATGGATGAAGGGAGCTTCTGTAAAGTCACTGTGCTGTTTTTTCCACAAGATGACATTTTACTGTTAGCTTTACCTGCTTCTGGTGTCACATAACTACACAAACCACTACCTGCCCCACCCCCAAACTAAAGTTCAATACAGCTTTTTTTCCAAACTAATGGATGGCTTCATAATCATGACTTCATGAATCAGCCTTGGTCACTGCATATCATGAAGGGAAAAATGCAAGATATGCTTTTAAAATTATCACTATTATTACTGTTATTACTTTGCCAGTCAAACTATAGAATTCAAATAGGAAATCCCTTCCCTGTTTCTCTGTGTTTCCCAATTTGTATTTTAAGATGAAGGACATCATATTTCTGGATTCCAATGTCTAGGCTGCCCTCTGAAAAATACTAGTCCTCAGAACTGGAGAGAAAAAGTTGAACAGGAGAGCATTAAGGGTTCAAAAATCAAGAGGTGAAACATAAAGGACTCTTTATGACTTGGGGGCCTAAAATGATTTTCTGGGTTTGACAAATCTCTTTCTTTCTTTCTGAGAAAAGAGGTGAAATAGTTTCTACAGAACATCGTGATGCAATGGCTACAAGATTCAGACTGTCAGAGACATAGGAATTTTGGAATAGGAATTGTACCACACATTTCTTGCTGTGGTACAAACTCATAATGATCAGGCAAAAACACAGAATCTTTTTGGGGTTTGGACAAAATTCATGTCAGAGTTATGTTATTGATAACATACTGGGACAGTTTGGGAATAAATACAGGCATAACAGCTATTTTTTTCCTCTTTGTTTTGCATTGAGTAAATATTCTATTTAACAAGCTGCTTTCAAAAGATGCAGTGAAAAAAATGAGGTTGATACGCCAATATCTTGAGGAGTATAAGCAATATTTACAACAGTGACTAGCCCCAAGTCTTCTTGTTCCAGGCAGGAAAAATCATCTGACAAGTTCAAACCATATATTCCAATGAGAAGTTCATTTTAGACAGAGTCTTAGCCTTAAATACGTTTTCTCAGTGCCCTTATTTATAGCTTAATGAAAACTATTAAAAGATGTATCTGTGGTTTACTATGTAATGTAGCCTGCAGTACTTTTCAAAAATAGTCAAGGGTTGGGGGTTTTTTGTTTTCTTTTTTTTTCCTTGAATATTATTGCCTATATGCATGTATTTCTGACTGATTTACCAACCAGGAGAGAAATCTGTATCATTCACATATTTGTGCTTACCTAAAATACGATTATTTCAAAATAACCACAGAAACAAGAAGGAAGCCATTCAGATGACAGTGTCAGAAATAGATAGATGACAGTGACAGAAACAGAGTGGGTTGTAGTCAGTGCAGACAGAGCTTTGCAGACTTTGCATTGATAATGGTCCTTGATAGCCCAGGTAGATCGTATTCAAAGAATAGGAGAAACAGAAGCCCTTCTGTCAGGGGAAGTCAGTTAGTCCATCATTTTATGAGACAGACCAAAGAAAAGTGTTGTCCCTTTTCTATCAATATATGCATAGGTATAGAATACATTGTGTAAAATCAATTGCATACTTATAAAAATCTAGCCCATTGCCAGTTACCAAAATGTTCCTCGAGTAGAAAGCATTGCACTGTTTATGAGAACTCAGCTATACTGAAGAATTTCAATATTCCTGTTCTAAGGTTTCTGTTAAGAGGTACCCAAAAGCAAGGCATTGGATGCTAGTCCTAATTTCAGAAAAACTGCAGTGTTACCCCCTGCTCAAAGCACGACAGCCATTCCCCAAGAGCAGCACATGTGACTCTGGGTAAATCAAGGCCAAGTTATCCCTCTGGGATATTGCCCCCTGATCTCTCAAATGCACAATGTGTTTGTTTATCTACCATGCTGTCATACACTCTTTCTTTATGCTGTTAGCTTTAAGGTGATCACTGCGTAACAGTAACATTGTTCACCGTAGATCCTTCTGGCCACCAAAACCAGCCTTACTCAACAGTCAGAGATAGTCCTACAAAAATGCCTGTAGCCACTCTTCCTGTAGAGAAAGTCAGTCTAAATGAATGAATACAGACCACTCCCACAAGAAAAGACGGAGGCTTGCACTAATAGGTAGAAGATAAAGATTAAAGAATGCAAAAGTTAAAGATTTGTTTTTCATCATACAAAAAATGCCTCTAAAATCTCACAGTTCATTCCATCCCCTTTAGTCTACTGTATCTACCTTACACTTTTTGTAGGATTTTCCACAACAATGTTTTAAATAAGGGCAGGGAATCAGCAATTTCCCTACCTAAGTTTCTTAATTACCAGTTGATTCCAAAGACAAAGTTTCAAAACCAGCTTCTGTTTTGAGGGAATAACAGCATCTGTGCATTCACGAAGGAAGTGCACTCTGCTGTCTGCTGTTGACGAGCCACTTATATGCAAGCATTATGATTTTCTCTCAGTCTCTTCCTTTGTCAAGTCCCAATTTCCCGTTACAATCTGGGGCTGAATTGATTACTTTTTTCCCCATTTCAGTTTATAAACATGCTGCAAACAGGTGAAACAAATCACTTAGGATGATTAAAGGGTTCCAACTGTGTCTCCAGATGGGCATTTGTAGGATCCAATTTTGAACACCATTTTGTTTTAAAAACGTCTTACGTATTTTTGCTACAATTTTCTAAATGATGTGTTAAAGAGGGAAGATTTTCCTGCCTGTATTAGTCAGTGTATGCTGTTTTACAAAAAGATGAATTAGGATTATTTTTTTATCTTTTCTACTGTCAGGACCATCATACACAAACTTCAGAAGCTTTTATAGTACTTACCAGCTATTTGCCTCTTATGTTATTTGCAAACTGTAACAGAGCTACATGATTATGCTGTCATTATAACCACTGGCTTAAAGAGTTTATCAATGTTATTCAAATGAGGACTGTCTCTATTATTATTTCAGGGAAAACAGATTTTCTTGATTTGATGAACCCAAGAAACAAGCACCAAACAGTAAATTGTAGACTCCAGCCAAACTGAGCAATTCTGAAGGAAACTAGATCCATTCTGACTCCAGTAGATATGAAAACAGTCTTGAAAGAAAAGAGTGCTGCAGCAAGCACACCATGATGCACCAGCCTTTATACCTTGCAGTCTGACTGATTTCTCATTAAGTCCAATGGAGAGACTCTTGCTGACTTCAGTAGTAATTAGCTAGGGACAAAGACTAACACAAGCCAAAGCTGGTATGAAAGCAGTGACAGTGGCATATAGCATGATCACAGCAAACAAAATCATGTGCTAATGATTCTAGTGATGAAACTAAAGTGCTACCTAAAAATGCTTTAGAGTAATACATAGAACATCGTGCAGATGTTGAATAATCCACATTCTTGCAAGCATTGGCTTGAGTCTCTACCTGCACATATTTACATCCCTAAATTTCTAAATGTGCATATTCCATCTTATAATTATCTTCCAAGCGTTAGTGTTTATGCTGGATGGGGTAATAATGGTTTCTGCTTGTTGTGATAAATGGGCATAATGAGTTAATTCTTTTCAGTTGATATGTACTTTAGATTCAGCATCCCCGCTTTATTGTGTGGAACAAGATATCTGTGGCATTCTCAGCAGCTCCCACTGGAGTGAGAAAGCATTAGAAGTCCAATCCTGAAATCAAACGACCTCAGTGAGAGTTCACAGCCCTTTGCTTGGCAGGGGATCCCACTGCTCCAGCCTGGTGACTGACTGAACAGTAAATGTCCAAAGACTGCAAAGCAAATTGGCACAGAACCCCACTGAATAACATCTGTGTGGCTACAGAACGCTTTTCAGCGGTGTAACAAGTCTTCAGTTGCTTGTAGCCATTACAGATCCTCCTTCAGCTCAAATGCCTACCATCTTTTAGTGTCCTTAGAGACAGAGATGTAGGAGGTCCAAGGTCTGTGTATAAATATCACAGAAAACGGTGGACCTATGAGGGCCTCAGCACTCGCCACTTTCACTGACTTCAGGAGGACTGCGTAAGTTCAGGCCACTTGAAAGAACAGTGGAGAAGCAGAACAGTCATTAAGACAGATGACATCGGAGTATCAGAGAAGTCCATCTGTTCCCCTTCCATGCAGTTTATGGCTGGCTGATCACAGACAGAACAACTCTTTGGGAGTTCTCTCCCATACACCTGCAGAGGCAAAAGGGCTTGCCGCCGCAGAGCCCTACTGTCAAAACATTGTGCTTTTCTACCAGTTCTACTTACCTTGGAATCTCTGGTCCACTAGGGCTGATTTTTCTCATATGTCTTTTGCCTTTACATCACCCCAGTTTCCTTTCTTATTCTCTCCTCTCTCAACCCAATTTCTATCTGCCATTTTTCTACAATTCTCCTTTCTTTGCTTCTCCTCCTATTAGTTTCTCATTATTCTTGTTTCATTTCTATTCCTATTTTTGCATTCAGCAAACTGTTCCCCAGTCTCAGTTCTTTTGCTTTTGCTCCAGATCCTGTATCTCATTGTTCTCCCTTTCATTCCTACTCACACAATTCTCTTTTTTCTACACCATGTTCAGCACCATTCAGTGCACAATTCAGACAGCAAGTCTGCTGCTTCCCCTTGTAACTGGCACTTTGCCATACAAAATATACATAAGGATATCAAACAGAGTAAGGAAATGAGCCCTAATGACAGAGCTACATCATGAAAGACAACAGACAGTTGTCAGCCGTGGGTAATTGGAATATATAAGGGCAATATCGTGCATCATACATGCACATTATCCCATATTTAGCCTCCTCGCTTCACTAATTTTCTGAGTAATACCTAAGCATGGAACCTCTAGCCTGTGCTATCAGGAGCTTTCATTCCTGATGGAAACACCCTGGCCAAAATGGACAGAGATCAAAGGCAAGGGCCAACTGAAAAATTAGCTACTGCTCTTTCAGGTTGAGGCTAAAGAGACAGACAAACAACTTAACACCCTGAGGTACCAGTAATGGCAAGATAACATTTCCAGCAAACAAAATTATAGGAAGGAATGGCTAAGCCTCCTTTACAAATGACAGATAACAGTGCAAGAAGGACTCAACTCTCTTCTGGGCTTCTTTTGGCTGCAGAGATTAACATCCAGAGAGCTCAACTACAGAGGTGTTTTTTAACCTGCAACTGAGAGTCATTGCACATTTTCCACTATCCTTAATTATGGCAATGATGGCTTCTCTAGGAAAATGCTACCAAACTTATATGACAAATTTTAGTGACTGTAACAATTGCAGCTATAAAGCAATATCTCACTATGTTAATTAAGCAATTTTGTTTCTAAGAAAAGCCACTTACGGAACAAGTTAGATACTTCATTGTAATTGTTAGCATACTGGCAAATTATAATAATTAGATTTGTTATCAAAGGCTCAGTAGTAGAGAGCTGTCAGTACTCTTTGGTCAGCTAAGTCCTTGCTGCACAAAGGCTTTACTGAGGGAATGGTCAAGGCTCCTCCACCTCCTCCCCATCTTGTTTGTTAGAATGACTGCCTGCTACATATTTGTAATCTATTTTGTGCAAAAGATAGGCGGTAGGCTTATCACTCAAATTTCAACAAGAAAGACAAGTAGCCTGCTTTTCATCTGATCCTTGTCCTTTGACTTACCTCACTCAGACAGCCAATAGTTAAAATTTCCATCAGTACAGCTGTATGAGACATTCCACATAAACAACACACATCTA